>OZ022423.1:5638345-5946912 GCA_963989365.1 Rhimphoctona megacephalus
CGTCGTCAGCCTATGATGCCCCCAATTCCTTATCCATGATTTCAGTCTCCATGCCCGCCTTGTTCCCTTTCCACACGATCGCCCTATGCAGCTGATATCCTGAACAGGTTCAAACGCGTCGTCAGCCTCCCCCGTCTGAGGACATGTGCACCCGGAACAGGCTCAAACGCGTTCTTCACTCTCTCGACATTTTCTACAATTTCAACGTAGAGGTGTGGGACCGTCAATGTGATCTTCCATCGATGATGTATTCCAATGTTCATTGCATCGACGAAATGATTTAATTTTACTGTTGGATTTGTAATATTCTGGTAAACGCTCCCACAAAATATCTGTGTAGTCATTGAAATATTTTTTAAACGCCGTTGATGATATAATTTCTAGCTCCTCTCGCGTAATTTCTCGAGGATTCCTAATGCGTTGAATCACATAAATATTCACCAGTTGTTCCGTTATAAAACACTTTTCACAATCTCGACGCATGGGTCCACCAGCATCAACATGAGTCAGTTCCCATGGTGGATTAAAATGATCATCACACTCATGATATGATTGTATCTCACTATCACACTGTAAATGCTCTGGTAAACGATCCCACAATGAAGTTATACAGTAGCTAAAATATTTTAAAAGTAAAGCCTTGGGAATCGATTCGAGTTCATTTTTCGTCAATGTCCAGGGGTCTTTCGATGGGTGGATTGCATACATACTTGCACATCTATCCATCTGGAAATCAATTTTGGAAATGAAAAATTTTTAAATGATATTGTTTAAAATGCTCCTCCAAGCATACATCTATTTTTCATACTTTCTCTCTCACACTCACTTATCTTCCCATTTGATTATCTCCCGCCCTCCCTCCCGCCCTCCCTCTCTCTCTCTCTCTCTCTCTCTCTCTCTCTCCTGCTCACTATCCTTCCAACCATCTCTCTTCCACACACCTCGTTCCCCTCTGGGTCTACAGCTGGGTCAGGTCGCGGGGGAGGGGAGTGTGGTAGTAGAGCTAGGGGACATTCTGGATCAAGTCGTGGCGAGGGGCATGCGGCGCAGGGGCTCCGCCCCCGCACCGCATACCCCTCGCCACCATTCGAGCCAGAACCCGCATAGCCCTACTACTAGAGTTTACGTTCGGAAAAATGGATTATTGAGGCTAGGGTTAATAAAAAAAAAATTATTTATTTAGGCACTGTTCAAAAGTTTATTTATTGAATTACACTGTATTTTTGCACTATCACTCTTCAATCTATATACATAAGTCACTTTAACCAAGTTGAAACTGACCGCGATCTTTATAATCTCACGACTGTTCAAAGATTTAAATATTCACCGAATTCGAGTTTATCATATACCATTCTCTTCGTTATCAAAAAAACAAACAATAAGAATGGTTTCTAAATA
This sequence comes from Rhimphoctona megacephalus, assembly GCA_963989365.1. NCBI lineage: Eukaryota > Metazoa > Arthropoda > Insecta > Hymenoptera > Ichneumonidae > Rhimphoctona > Rhimphoctona megacephalus. The sequence goes on from OZ022423.1 coordinate 5,639,744, forward strand.
AACCATATTATTGTATCTGAGGATATTATGGCAAAAGAGAAGAGGCACCGCTTTCAACTCCGTTCTAGAGTTTACGTTCGGAAAAATGGATTGTTGGGACTAGGGTTAATAAAAAAAAAAATATTTATTTAGACACTGTTCAAAAGTTTATTTACTGAATTACACTTTATTTTCACACTATCACTCTTCAATCTATAATATAATAAAATTCACTTTAACCAAAAGTTGAAACTGACCGCGATCTTTATAACTTCACAACAAATATATTAAATATTCACCGAATACGCGTTTATTATACACCATTCTCTTTGTGATAAAAAAAACGAAGAGAATGGTTTCTAAATAAACTTTATTATTTATGAGGTTTAATTAATAAAATTATTAATTTAGGCACTGTTCCATTATTACACTGTATTTTCTCACTATCACTCTATATCTATATATTTTTTATTTATTATTTACTTTTATATTTTTTTTATTTTTATTTTATTTGTTTTCATATTTTTTATTATATATATATTGTAACGGAACGCTTTTGCCATACGCTAAACGTCGTTACGCGCAGGTCCGAGCTTCCTAAATAATTTTAAATAATTTTGGAGCAGGTATGAAAGAAACGTGAGAAACGCGGATTTTGTGTTCAGAATAATAACAAAATTAATTTATTCAATTAAACAATGTAAATTTTCCGATTTTTGTTACAATAAATGAATATTTGTTTTATTTCGCGTTCGGGTTATTTATTTGCATGAATTTATTTATTAATCCGGATCAGAACAGAAAGAAACGGTATCAATTCTGTTTCTTTGTCGGTAATTATTCAAACGATGATATTTATTTTAATTCCCTTTTTGCGTCAGAATTATCGTTTAAATGAAAAAAATAACAATAATAATGGTCAAATAATAAAAACGATGTCTTCGAGGCTAATTAACAATAATAATTGAAATACTCGGTGAAGCTTTGTCGACAGAATAATAATAATAATAATTTAAACAATAATTGAATTATTTAATATGAAATAACAATTAATAGGGCTTTATGTTGCTATGAAATTCACTTTTATTCCATAGTGAATAATAAAAATAATTCAAAATTTTAATAATCCAAAAGTGGATTGACTCGATATAATAATAATGATAATTTTATGTTTTTAATTGATTCTATATAATGGATAATCTTACCGCGGCCTTTTGGATGATCGAATTCAGGATTATTGATGATTTTTAAGATAGACGAGGATTTCTGAGCATAATAAGTGACGCAGACTGATTATATTTTATTGAAAATAATTTTGAATAAAAAAATTCAAAACATAAATTTAATTAGCAAATTTTAATTAAAAGAGAGCAAGCAGTCTTCCCACTTCCAGCAGGCATAAATTCAAAAGATAAAATTAATTAGAGGAAACGTAGTATGCAAGCTATGGGCCCCGAACGTCACCGAACGACGCCGATACCCCACACGCCACAGGTAAGGATGCAGACCCCGAGCTATGGGATGTGAACGTCGCCGAACACCTCCGATACCCCGAGCACCCACAGGAAAAAGGAAAAATGTAAAAAAATTAAAGAATGACCTTGGACTATGGGAGTTGAACGTCGCTGAACCGCTCCGATACTCCAAGCATCAAGGAATTATAGGAAAAAATTAAAGGAATAGGAATTGACCTTGGACTATGGGAGTTGAACGTCGCTGAACCGCTCCGATACTCGAAGCGTCAAAGATGATAAAAAAAGATAGGTTATTATCCTGCTGGAACTAGGAAGGATCGCTGCTGCTGAGAGCGTGTTGTCTCTCCGAGCTCTGTTTTCAGAATGAGCAGAATGCCTCCTCACTGCTGCTGTGCACGGCTTTTTATATCCAGCAGATCCTTTGTTCTCGCGCTCGAGTTCCGATTCGCTCGCCGGGTAGTCTCGAACCCGTTCTGCGCACGCTCATTTACAATATTTTTAGGATTCGTTCTTCGCTTCCCCCACTCTCGCATTCTCATACTTCGACTTGTTCGACGCTACCCCCACTTTACGCATCGCCTGCGCAAAAATTAATAATTTTCGTAATTTACCAATTTTTATAATAATTTTATCACATTTGATCATTTCCTAAATTTATTTAAACATTTCGCAAAGATTTTTCAGTAATTAAAGAGTTTTTAATAAATTTTGAAATAATGAAAAACACACTCTCTCATTCGTGTGTACCCTTGTCGCTTGTTCCACGCGCATGCGCACAAACATTCGTTCTTTTCACTCTTAAATTACCGGTCATTTTCGCATAAATTTACCGCGCGAGTTATTCCCTTCGATTTATTGGATTTTTCTGCATATTTTACGCATTATTTTAATTGCAGTAATGTCTTTTTAATAATTAATTATTGAAACGTGCAAAAAGTCACGTACGCATTTTTTTAGTTCCGGTTTTTCACGATAGGCGGCGGCCAGACGCTTTCGTAAGTGTAGCTTCGCCGTTAGCATAGTGTTCAAGATGACCGCCAACAACAACAGTCAACAAACGCACGCGAAATGTTGTCGCGTCGTTTTCGCAAAAATGTCGGATATCGGACATAACACAGGATGACGATTAGGATAGAGATTTTATAAAGAGTGCCGGGACTGCGCGTAAGTGTTTTCGTTACAATATATATATATATAAAATTTTATATTATATTATATATATGGTAACAGGAAAATTGATCCAATGAAAATTCGCCCTGGGAAATTCGCCTCCGGAAAATTCGTCTTCGGAAAATTCGCCCACCGGAAAATTCGCCCGCGGAAAATTCACCCGATGCAAAATTCGCCCGCGGAAAATTCACCCACGGAAAACTTGCTCTTGTTGATTTAATGTTTCATATTAATAATAATAATAAATAAGCCAGTGATACATGCTCCGGCACGTGTAGGGAAAAGATATATACCACAAATTATAATTCTAAAATATATTTCATTTTCTTATCTTGAATGCTTTTACTCTCGAGTGTATACTCACAGCCTTTTTTTCCTAATGTACTCTGTTTCATACCAAACTCTTTCGCGATTATTATTGCAATCCAATAAGGTTGTAAGGCTTATTGCACTTGATGTATGACGAAAGGGGATTGGCTATGTCACACTTTAAATTAATAGAGGTTGACTGTTTTCGTATAAAGACATGTACTCGAACACAATGTTTCAATAACTTGAACTGTATTTTTTACAAACTATTGAAATTTTACAAATGGTATGTGTGTAAGCTTCGAATTTAAACTACGTGTTAACTCGGCAACGTGTAATTAAATGTTGTTTTTTAATGTGTTGACTCGGCAACGTGTAATTAAATACTGGTTTTAAGGTGTTGGCTCGGCAACGTTCTGAGAGCTCTATTGATTGATGTTGGCTCGGCAACTTTTAGTTGAGATCTACCTTTACCCTTTTAAAAAAAATGAGAAATACAAATCATTCCCACTCCTCAGGTTGGAGGGGAAGCCCTTGGAAAGATGTGTCGTGCACTTTCATTGGTTCCTCAATATCTTTAGATGGTTTCCGGTTAAGGGTTGACATTCCCCACAAGAGCGTACGTTTTCACGTACGTACAAAATCTTATGAATAATGAGCGGTCATAAAAAATGTGGCCGCCGGAAGGGAACAAGAGAGTCTTCGACCGATTCGAACTCGTTTTATATTACCTTATAGAAATTGAAATTGATGAGCTGCATGTTTTATGGTAAAACCCTCAATCGGCTTTCAGCCATAAAACAATTCGACTCGAAAATAAAATATTAATCCTCTCAAACAATCAACGGCTTGAGAGAATAAACGAATAAAATAAGCAGTAGAACTAATCCAGTCTCCAGTATCGAAAAAACCCATTGAAAATACACGTCTCCTTCTTCTCTTTTGTGTTTTAATATACATGAAAGCAAATGTTATTTGTAATATTCTTATTACTATACGGATTAATTATATATAGCGTCTCAGTCGACGCTCCATACTCTGTATCGCATTGGAAATGCGAGAGCCAAGGGGAATTGCGGAAAACACGACTGATGTAGGCGCCACCCTACTATTTCCACATGTCCAACTATTCAAACAACAACCCAAAGATGACCCGAACCCACCCTACTATTTCTACATGCCCAACTATTCAAACAACAACCCAAAGATGACCCGAACCCACCTTACTATTTCCACTTGTCCAACTATTCAAACAACAACCCAAAGATGACTCGAACCCACCCTACTATTTCCACATGCCCATCTATTCAAACAACAACCCAAAGATGACCCGAACCCACCCTACTATTTCCACATGTCCAACTATTCAAACAACAACCCAAAGATGACCCGAACCCACCCTACTATTTCCACATGTCCAACTATTCAAACAACAACCCAAAGATGACCCGAACCCACCCTACTATTTCCACATGCTCAACTATTCAAACAAAAACCCAAAGATGACCCAAACCCAGCCTACTATTTCCACATGTCCAACTATTCAAACAACAACCGAAAGATGACCCAAACCCACCCTACTATATCCACATGTCCAACTATTGAAACTACATCCCAAAGATGACCCGAACCCACCCTACTGTTTTCACATATCCAACTATTCAAACAACAACCCAAAGATGACCCGAACCCACCCTACTATTTCCACATGTTCAACTATTCAAACAATAACCAAAAGATGACCCAAACCCACCCTACTATGTTCACATGTCCAACTATTGAAACAACATCCCAAAGATGACCCGAACCCACTCTACTATTTCCACATGTCCAACTATTCAAACAACAACCCAAAGATGACCCGAACCCACCCTACTATTTCCACATGCCCAACTATTCAAACAACCCAAAGATGACCCGAACCCACCCTACTATTTCCACATGCCCAACTATACAAACAACAACCCAAAGATGACCCGAACCCACCCTACTATTTCCACATGTCCAACTATTCAAAGAATAACCCAAAGATGACCCGAACCCACCCTACTATTTCCACATGTCCAACTATTCAAAGAATAACCCAAAGATGACCCGAACCCACCCTACTATTTCCACATGCCCAACTATTCAAACAGCAACCCAAAGATGACCCGAACCCACCCTACTATTTCCACATGCCCAACTATTCAAACAACAACCCAAAGATGACCCGAACCCACCCTACTATTTCCACATGCCCAACTATTAAAACAACAGCCCAAAGATTACCCGAACCCACCCTACTATTTCCACATGCCCAACTATTCAAACAACAACCCAAAGATGACTCGAACCCACCCTACTATTTCCACATGCCCAACTATTCAAACAACAACCCCAAGATGACCCGAACCCACCCTACTATTTCCACATGCCCAACTATTCAAACAACAACCCAAAGATGACCCGAACCCACCCTACTATTTCCACATGCCCAACTATTCAAACAACAACCTAAAGATGACCCGAACCCACCCCACTATTTCCACATGTCCAACTATTCAAACAACAACCCAAAGATGACCCGAAGCCACCCTACTATTTTCACATGCCCAACTATTCAAACAACCACCCAAAGATAACCCGAACCCACCCTACTATTTCCACATGCCCAACTATTCAAACAACAACTCAACGATGACCTGAACCCACCCTACTATTTCCACATGTCCAACGATTCAAACAACAACCCAAAGATGACCCGAACCCACCCTACTATTTCCACGTGCCCAACTATTCAAACAACAACCCAAAGATGACCCGAACCCACTCTACTATTTCCACATGTGCTACAAACCCACCCTACTATTTCTACACGTCCAACGATTCCACGCACACATCCCGATTTGCTACAAATTCGAGATAAGAAAATAAAATAAATTTTAGATTTATAATTTGTGATATATATATATTTTCTCTATATTTGCCGGAGCATGTATCAGTGGCTGCGAAACAAGCAAGCAAGAGCAAGTTTTCCGTGGGTGAATTATCCGCGGGTGAATTTTCCGTCGGGCGAATTTTCCGTGGGTGAATTTTCTGTGGGCGAATTTTCCGGTGGGTGAATTTTCCGGAGATGAATTTTCCGGAGGCGAATTTTCCGGGACGAATTTTCCTTGGATTAATTTTCCTAGATTCTATATATATACAATATATATAATCAAGAGACGCGGTAGCGGCTCGACGCCAAGTATTAAAAGAAAAAGCCAGCGCGAGGCCTACCGCACTCTTATACATGCGAATATGCCGGTTTTATGAACGTCATGGCGTTTTCAAACCGTTCTGAACGACGAACCGTTTGATGAAAAAATCTGAATATTGGTGACGATTTTTTTTTCGATTTTTCTCTTTCTATTAATCTTTGTTGCAAGTAAATCCGTTGAGCCAATCTTGGGATATGATGATTTAGCGAAATAAAATCGAATATTTCGGGATACTATGCTTTCTTAGGATCAGACAGGCGTAAGTCGCGCTCGAATGGGCGCCCTTTTAACAATAATCTACATTTACGCCCTTTTAACAATAATCTACATTTCTCTACTGTCCGTCACGCTGCCCACTGAACAAGGCGGCAGGGTTCCAACTGTGTCTCGGGCAAGCGCCCATCGTGTCAACTGTACCGCGTAACTAGCCCTTGTAGGATCTCTCCACGCGTAGCAAGTTTACCCTGTCCAAGTGTGAATCGTGTCAACCGTACCCTGTGCCAACTCCTTTTTTGTTTTTTGTATGTTTTTATAAAATGCGAAAATGTTTTTACAAATATTTATAATTTTATTTAAAAAATGATGATTGTTACACCCTTGTAAATATTTTTGAAAAAGTTGATGAAAAAATAAGGAACCTGAATACAAAATGCAAATCTATTTTATATCTACCTACCGATGATCCTGTACTGTACCTGCTTATCAATTCGACAAGTGACACGGATTCGCGCAGCTATTGACAAATTGTACCGATTACGATATAATTTTAATAGTGCTCTGTAAAAAACTCTATTATATACAAAATTAAGTTTGAATTTTTTTCTTTACTTACATAACGAAATTCAGCGGAGTGATAATTCAACTTTTGAATATCGTAAGCGGCACCTTGCGTGTTATACTAATCAAATCTCATGTATACAAATTCTCTCGTACTATAAATTTCAACAAAATTAATAATAAGAGTTTGGGCACAACATTTTATAATAAAAGCATGACTCTGTCAGCCGGGATACCGAGATTTTTCTGAAAGTTGCATGACAAACAGAATTTGGTATCAAACTCTGAACTCAATTTTGGTCGGTGAGGATGAATAAATATAAATATTAAAGCATTCGACGCGTTCCGGCCATGATCGGGGCCCTCTTCAGATTTGCTTACGTAAAACGAATCAAAAGGACGTGTGTCCCACCTATTCGAGCGCGACTTACGCTCGTCTGTCTCCAAGAAGAGAAATTATGCCAAAACATTCGATTTTAATTTACTAAATTATCATCTCTCAAGATTGGCTGGACGGATCTACTTCAAACAAAGACCAATAGACAGAGGAGAATGGAAAAAAAATCGTCACCAATATTCAGATTTTTTATTCAAACAGTTCGTCCATGAGAGCGATTTAAAAACGCTATGACGTCATAAAACCGGCATATTCGCGTATATAAGAGTGTGGCAGGGCTCGCGCTGGCTTTTTCTTTTAATACTTGGCGTCGAGCCGCTACCACGTCTCTTGATCAATGTCTCTACTTATCCTAAGGTATGCTCCAAAATATAACTAGTTCCAAATATGCCTGCTCCAAAATTACACTACTCTATAATATGGTAGTACAGCTACTCTACTCATTAATTCTCTACTCCAGGACAACTCCACTTTTAAATATCCCCGCACTGAAATGATTTAGTTACCATAAAATTCGAACTCTTAAATATACCTACTTTTGTGTCTTCTGGGTATATTTAAGAGTAGAGATGTTGTGGTAAAAAAATTATTTCAGAGCTGAGATATTTAGAGCGGAGTTGTCTCGGGGCAGATAATTCATGAGTGGAGTTTTTTGCCGTCCTATTATAGGCCGCGTTCCGAATTGCGCTCAAAGCGTACATAGCGTACAGCGTAACCCGGCGAGTATATACATTTTGGGTGCGTTTCAGCGCTGTTTGCACAATTCGGACCGCGGCCATAGAGTAATGATACTTTGGAGTAGTCATAGATTGGGGGGTAATATTTCGGAGAACATGTTGAGATGAGTAGATATATTCAAGATTTGAGATGACATAGGGGTTAAGACGTTAAAAGGAGGAGTGCCGTTATATATATGAGTCTACGGATTTTAAGAGCGAAGTTATTATCGAGTACAGCTGTAAGGAGTTGACTTGTTACGTTGCTTCATTTTACGATTATTGCACGAATTTGTAACGTCTTCAAGTCAGTGTAATTTTTTTTCTCTTTTGCAAATCGCAAAAGTATTAACATTTTTCGTACATTAGAACATTACAAATTGTATTTCATAATTATAAAATGTATTTCATGAAGTTTTAATTCGAAATTAACCGGCATAGTACAGAACTGACACAGTCGGTTACCGGTACATGGGGAAATCTCCTTGCTGCTGCGATGCTCTACGTGTACGGGCGATTCCGCTCGAAAAGTACAGGCGGCGAAAAGTGGGGATACGCGAGCGCGTCGGGGAAACGTAGAGCTGCTACGAGTTATACTTGGCACAGGGTACAGTTGACACGATCGGGACTTGCCCGGTCTGTATATTCCAAAGGCGGTATAAAGTGGGGATACGCGAGCGACGGGGTAATGCCGAGCTGCTACGAGGTAGACTTGACACAGGGTACGGTTGCTACGTTTGGAGATTTGCTACAATGGCGCGATGCGCGGGCTGGTTGACACGAAGGGGGCTTGCCTGGTTTGTATCTTACAGAGGCGGTGAAAAGTGGGGATACGCGAGCGTCGGGGAAATGTCGGGCTGCTACGGGTTAGAGTTGGCACAGGATACGGTTGACACGATTCACACTTGGGACAGGGTAGACTTGCTACGCGTGGAAATATGCTACGAGGGCTAGTTACGCGGTACAGTTGACACGATGGACGCTTACCCGAGACACAGTTGGGACCCTGCCGGATTTATTCACGCTTTCACAGGCTGCGATACAACGTCTTCGCTGTACAAGCAGGGAAAAGCGAAATTAATAAAACTTTTGAAGAGTGGACCGTAAGAGCCTCCAGAAAGAAGCTGAGCTTTTTAATGATCCGACATGTTTGAAAAGCTCTATCCAAGCAGCTGGACAAAATATAGTAATGGCCATGTATGGTGCGCGTAATGGAGATAATATGGGTTATGACGAATTCCGATACTTGTGTTTCACAAAATCGAGCCTTAACGGACAACACCACTGCACTGAGAGAAAAAATTACTAGAACCAATGAAATGTAGTTTTGAATCCAAAAAATCATTTATTTCATTATTTGCCAAAACATATTAGATTGGTTCCCTCATATATTTACTTGGTTAATTTATTTCAGTCAATTTCATTAATTTCTGTTTCAATAAAAGTAGTTGCTTTAATCTAACAATTTGTTATCAATTATATGTAATATGTAGTTTGAATCAATAACACATTTTTTTGATTCAAAAAATGCATTTTATTGATGCAAAAAAAGCACTTATTCTTTTTATGGACCATGATTTTAACTATATTATATTTGGAAGAGAAAAATTTTCTTTTTTTTATTATCATTCCAGTGCCCACTCCCTTTTTTAGCTGTCCCCCCCCCCCCCTTTTATACCAATAATCCCTTCCTCATGCGGCTGCAGCCGACTTATCCCCTTCTGTATCGCATTTGTCGGAGGGTGAAGGGAAACTCCAGAAGACCTTTTGCCCGATACAGTCGGTCTCTGCCTGATTCCCCGGGTGGCATGCGAGCACGCTCAAACACGGCCACCAGGGGCGCTCAGGCAGGCACCTTCTTAACTGTGATGCGATGAGCCAGTCAATGCATGCTTAGAGGGGGCCAGCATCCGCACGATGAGAACCGTTCACGGGAGGCCACCAAAACCATACACCAACCGCCCACGCATCACAGAGAGATATTTCTGGGCATGGATTTATGAAAGTGGAGTTCGAATCACCCGGGATCGCAGTAGAAACACTTGAAAAAAACCCAATTTTTTCATTGGTTTTCTGGCCGGGATTAGAACCCGGGACCCGCGACGTGCGGGCCTGAGTCCTGATCCACCGGACCAACCGCTCTGCTTTTGGAAGAGAATAAATTATATCATATTTAAATTTGCATTCATTGAATTAATAATTGTATTGAAAAAAAATAATTTCGTATTGAAGTCGTTTTGTAGATTCAAATAATCTAATGTTTATGATGTGATAAATGTAATTAATCTAATGAATACAAATTTAATCAAATACATTGTAATAAAAAAATTTTTAGAACTAAAATAATGATGAATTTATTTCAAGAAAATAATTTGTTCGAAAAAAGCAATATCGTATTGATGTCGTTTTTTAGATTCAAATAATCTCATGTTTATGATGCAATAAATCTAATTAATCCAATGAATACAAATTTAATCAAATCTATCATGCATCTAATTGTTACTATTAAATAGGAATTTAATATAATGAAGTAATAGATCCGTGAAAATATGTTATCAAATCAACAGTGATTGTCTTGGTTCAACAAATAAATAATCGAAACAATACTTCGATTTAATAAATAAATACATGTTTTCAAATTCAGTAATTTTTTCTCTCAGTGTGTGACCCCCTATTTTTTCACATTTTTCAAGAATTTTTTTTTGTGGGAAAAAAAGAGATATTCGAAAAATTTTTTTTGGGTTTTGTTCCTTGTTTATTAATGTATCAAAAAACATTTTTTTCACATTTTTCACGCCGCATGGTGGCGCTGGGGAAGCTCTCGCGTCATCTCCGCAGTGGTTCGCGGCATGCAGCAGAACAGCTAGGTCTTTGTCGATTTGTTTCTCGCATAGTTGGCTCGAATTTCTCGTCTGGTCTTTGGCCCTTTGGTCCCTTCTTCTTTTCGTTTGACCTCGTAGACGTGTTTAATTCTTGAGCTATGCCAATCCCACCGCTGCCACCAATGTTGTGCTCGCGAAGACCGTCGCGTGGGGACGAGTTATCGAGGACGGGTATTTTGGGGATTATTGCCAATAATTGAGTCGAAACTCCAACTCAATACTTAAAAACAAGTTAACGATAGGTTTATTGAGGAAAGTAAATTTTACAGTACAAAGTTAAGGTGTGTTTGCCTTGAAACCAATCGTTCAATATTTCGTCGTAGTCTGCCGAATTTAGGCTTGTCATGATTTTTATAATTCGAGGGTTTTCCCTCTTATTCTATCGATTTTGCCCCCAACCAAATATTCATTGGTTCTCGATCGTTCGATGACGTAATGCCCCGTCAGCATTTTGGGATGCTCGCGCTCACGTGGTCGAATGACTCACGCGCTGTGAATTGGGTTAATTGTGCAAAGTTATTGTGCAATTAAACCGTAATTTCTGCTTATTGCTATGCTATATGATGAATTTTTCCTGTTGCCATGCAGGGCATAACAACACTAAAAACTAAAAAAAAAATAATTAAAAAAATTCAAAAATAAAAATTCAAAATTTTTTTAAGCTCTATCATACAGAAGAATAAATTTGGTGAAGATGGAAAAAAAATCAAATGCTTATGCCCTTTGAAATTTTTGCTGGAAAGATTCAACCGCTTGATGTATTTTGATTCGGGATATGGAAAAATTTTGTGCGACATTTTTCAGATAGTGTGATATTAATGGAAACTGATATAAATTTATATTCGCAGAATAATATAATGCAATTACAATCTCTTATGCATAATCAACTATCATCTCCACGTTATACTAATCTTTTTAAATATTCATGGTTCAAAAGTAATTATATAACCGAAAAACTAGAATATTTTTAAAATCCTGTCAATTTTGGTTTCGGTCAATCGAAAACATACTATGAAATACCTGGTTGTACCAATATAGCAGTCATAAAATGTGCTTGATGTAAAAAGTCTTTGTTTGAAGCATTTTTTTGATGGCTATCATTATTGTACGACGTATGAGCCATGATTACTGAAAATTATGATATAAATGAAACCATAGCATATGGTGTAACGATGCCGCCTATTCACGTGTGCGACGCGAACAGCTGATCGTCTGTCGCCATACTGAGCGAGCGCTTAGCGGACAAAACCGACACCAGCGTGCGAAGCGAGTCGCTAGTGCAAGCTCCTAGCGAAAAAAAATATACAGTCGACTCTCCCATGTGTCAACTCGACGGGACCAAACCCGATCCGTTGTGTCAACTTTTCCTTCATCCCCGCTCTTAATACCACTGATACAGGGGAAACATCGCATGGAAAGAAAGGAAATGCAAAACGAGCGAGACAGTAAATATTTGACGTTTTGGAGTGGGGCTCGAAGTTGACTCATGGGAACGGACGGGTAGGACATGAGGAAACGGTTGACACATGGGAACGTGACACAACGGAGAGTCAACTGTAAACTAAAATGTGGCGTACATGACTTTTGCACGTCGCATTATTTAATAATAAAACAATAATTTTTATGATAAATTCGAGAATAGAAAAATTAGAGAAAAATCATAAAATTCGAATAAAGTGCGCAAGCGACAGAATTATAAGTAAAATTTAAGTAAAATCGAAAAGAAAAGAATGAGGGTTTCTGCGCATGCGCGTGATGATCGCGCTAGGGAATCGACGAATCAGAAAGGCGTTTTCAATTATTTTTTATTTTGTTATTAACATTTGAAAAATACTATCGTGTATTATTAGAAATGGAAATAATCATTTATGAAAATTCGAAAAGGAATAAGAAAAAATACAAATTTATAAAATAATGTAAAATTGAGGGAAGAAAAATTCTCGCGCATGCGCGTTGCGAACACGCCATGCGCTCAGCCAATAAGAATACAAAGGCCAGAAAGAAGCTCCAATAGAAAAATTTGGAGACAAAGTTTTGTTTCGAGATTAATTTTAAGAACCAATCAGATTCCGATTTATTTTTAGAAGCGAGAACAAAGGAACTCAATAGTATAAAAGGCCGTGCTCAGAGGCATCGGCAGCTCATTCCCAGCTCATTCTCAGTTCTTACCTGGATTCTGAAAAGAGACTAATAGGCGAACCTATTCCCAACTCTGACCTGGCTTGAACTCTGGAATAGATTGGACGATATAAATATTAGAAATTTCGCTGATTCCAGCAGCAACCACAATCTTTCAATTTTCCTCTACAATTTCACACTGAAAGGGAGGGAGCAATACGGTTTCGTTTTATTTGAACATTTTCGGTGTGAAATTTCCTTTACCCTCACATTGGAAGGGAGAGACCCATTCGGTTTCGTTTGGGGCAAAGATTTCCGGTGTGAGAAACTTTCCTTTGTTCTTTACTGAGAGGGAGGAAACAATTCGGGTTCGTTTGGTTTAAAGATTCTCGGTTTAGAACATTCTTTCCTTTCCATACTGAGAGGGAGGGAACAATTCGGTTTCGTTTTGTTTGAAGATTCTCGGTGTGGAAAACCCTTTACATTTTTTTTAATCTGCTGTTCGAATCTGAATTATTTAATTTTGTGGACATTAATTTGAATTATTGTTTTTGGAAACTGGAGGCAAGCCAGGTCTATCAGAATTAAAAATTAAATCTATAAATTATCCAAAGTAATTTAATTATTTTTGAATTATATAGAATCTGAAAAAAGCATTTTAGAATTATATCGAGTCAGAAAAAATTTGGTAATTCATTACCTTGAACAATTTAAGAATTGGGAAGAAAGACACCAAGCGTTTATTAAGCTGTTTCATAAGACCAAATTAGCAAAAATTTTGATAAAATTATAATTAGAAAAACAATATTATTGTTTCCATGAAAAGAAAAGAATAGAGGGAAAATAAATAACAAACAAAAACGTGCTAAAGAAATAAGAATTGTCTTTATTTAAAGAAAAATTGCTGTACGAGAAAAATCATTTTTATGTTCTATTGAATAAATTATCTTGTTATTTTGTTAATATCGAATCTCTGTCTTTTGTCGCTTTCTTTCATACCTGCTCCTTATTACTAAGAAGCTCGAATTCACGCGTAACGACGTGTGCATAAAAGCGTACCATTACAATGATTTCAATAATATAATACACGACAAATATATGATAAATAATATTAATATAATAAGATATTAGGATTACATATAAATACGATGTTTTTTAATAGGTGCATAAAAAGTGGAAGAGTGTGACTTCAGTTTTCAATATAATCATCAAATAAAATCCGTTTGTAGACTTTAAGAGTGTTCATTCCACTTACAATTGATTAATTGTTAATATGTGTTTACGCTTGTAATAAAAATATGCTTCTGTATAGGCGAGAAAAATAGTGTGGAAAGTATCCAGACATAAACATTGGAATAATAGTGAGTTTGGGTTGTAATAGTGAGTATTGGGAGTAAAGGGAAGCTTTCCCCCCTGAGGTTAATGCAAATATGGATGCAAGCTTAAAATCTTGAATGTCGTATTGTCGATGGAGGGTACGTAAATTCAACGAAATAGATGCGCCAATTTCGAAAATACGAATGAAAGGAAAAACAAAGAGCGGGTAATTTATCCTCTCAGGCTCTCGTATTAATTTCGTAATATGAGAAAACGGCGATTCGAAGTTTGCAGAAATATTTCGAATCAGCAGAGACATTCCAAACAGAAAGAAAACAAGCGCTGTAAGGAAATTGAAGTGGGGGTAGTTTACCCCCTTACAGTTGCTATTTTGAAAAATTACAAAAACACGTAAACTTTATTTGCATGTTTTTATAAAAACAGAATCTATTTCATTCAAATGGATCTACCTCTTTTTAATGGGGGTTAAGAAATAGATAACCGCAGGGGTGGTCCACCCCTTAATTTTTTAATTTTTTTCGTACTCATGGTGAACTTTTCATCGTTTTAGATGAGAAACATTTTGGTTTTTGTTTTATCGAAATCGGTGGAATGCTTGTGGGTGAAACTGCAAAATTACCTATTGACATACCTTACTTTAAAGGGTGGTTTCACCCCTTAGAACTGTTTTTTCACCGATAAAAAAAATATGTGTCTCTTAGTTTCTAATGCTCTTTCATATACAAGGAGTTTCAACAAAATCGGAGAGGCCCACCAAAGTGATGTTCCTTGTACGCACATATTTTTTCGGAATTTTTTTTTAACACTAATAAATGTGATTTTCACGTTTAGACATACCAATAATATTTTACGCTTTTATGTTTTTCGTTCAAGCAATTTTCACAGACTGACAATTTTTGACAAAAAAGGCAAAATCATATTTATATGAGTTATGCGTTACATTGTTATTTCTCAAGTAAAATCTCAAATGAAATCAAATGAATCCGTTTTAACATAATGCAACTTCTTACTTCTTACCCAAAATATTTCAAACCCCATAGTTTTTGAGGTACGCCACCTTGTCGGAAATCTGCATTTTTTTCGGAAAAAACTAAAAAACTCTGCAAAAAAAATCACAATTTTTTTGTCCAAAAACCAAATTAAAGCTGGAGATATCTTTTTTAAGGCATCTTCTCACTTTAAGCGCCTCAAAAATAGGCTGTTTTTGCGATTTTTTTTCGAGGATTTTTGCTTAAAATTATGGGATAAAACGGATCCTATGTAATAAACACATCTTTCAAGTACATGAAAAAATTTTTATTTTATTTTTTTAAACAATTATTATAATACATCAGTAGCATTGAAAAACCCGTGTAAAAATGTTATGGTCGTGGCTTGTTGATGGTATCTCCGAGACGGGTCGTCTGAAACAAAAAAATAAAACTGTTTTAGATTCAGTATGTCAGTGGCTATAGCGCATATCATCAGATTTTTGATATTCGCGAAAATAACAAAATGGCGCACGTTTTTCGAAAAAGTAAAAAAAAACCACGATTTTTTTGCAGTTTTTTGTAAAAAAAAAATTCTTAAAATCAAAATTTAAAAAATCTGATGATATGCGCTATAGCCATAACTATGAAGCATATGTCATTCAAATTTCATGACAATCGGCCGGATAGTTTCCGAAATTTCATCAACAAAGCACCGAAAAACCTTGTTTTGAGATAACTGCGTTTAAAGTTTTGGAGGGATCGCCGGGTACTCTCAGGTAGTCACCTAACGGTCGCCAAAAAATGTAGTTAGACTCGTCCGATCTTTATGAAATTTCGAGATGACATTTTTGAAGATATGTACTTTCAAAATTTAAAAAAAAAAAAAAATCGATTTTTTTAAATTTCCAAAGTGAGAAGACGCCTTAAGGTTTTCTGACCAAAAAGTCTGTTTACTATTCCTTAGGAGTTCAGCACCCGATTTTACAATGTGAGAAAATCACGAAAAACAGCCATTTTCAAAGTTACGTACCGGGTGCAAAAAAATTGCATAAATTAATTTAAAAAAGCAAAATGAAACTGGATTTGTCCACTTGAAAACCCCGTTTGTTAAATTGGGTTACGATATTTATTGACGAGATATTCGACTTTTAGTGCGGATCCAGCAATTACAGCGTGCCTAATACTTTTGAGCAAGACTGTATTCATTCTAAAATAACTAATTTTGAAAATCTACATTGTGGTACTCCCAAATTTTTCGGTTATTTTCTTTTTGAAAAAGTTGAAATTGATTATAATTAATCCTTAAAGTTCACTTGGGAATCTAGAATTCCCCAAATACACTTTGAATACAAAAATGCTCAATTATCAGTATTTTACAATCGAAGCTATATAGTTTTTTGTTGTTAACTGTTCAGAGATGGCATGCTCGTTCTGCAAGCTGCAGTGATGGAGGGGTAGCGTCGGTTAAAATGAGAAAGTCAGATTTATTCACTCTGAGGTTTCTTGAAATCGTTACTTTATTCTATTTGTGGATTCTTTATTCGGATTGTGGGATCGTCGCCGCGAGCAGATGTGGAACGTCGTATTCCGCTGATGCAGCATCGCGCGATCCGCAGAATACGACGGTGATCCCTAGGAACGAAACATTACTATTTTGCTTATTATTTAAAAAAACCCCACCGGGATGGCGGCTCCTCGAGCTCTCGTCATCCCTGTGGTGGGTAAGTAGTAAGTTCTGATTTAGCCACGGTTCGTTCCTGGAATCGGAGAACAACTCCGTACTAGAGCAACCCTCGCGGCGGTGTAGTAAGACCCGGCTCATTACCAGGCGGACCCGTACAGAGATATAAGTCTCTAATTCGTTAACCAACTCACGGATTACTCAATTCAGTGCGTTAATTACCGTAATCGACTGGTTTAATTCGCGACGCGACAGAGACGCAATCGTCTATTATAATAATAATTATCCTTATTTTTTCCTTCATATAATACTATTCGTTTTATGCAACTTTGGTTTTACATTCGTGCTCCGTAGCAATTGTACTATTTCCGACGTTAGATACTACGGTATCTAAACCGACGGTAGTGTTGTGTGCAGGAGTGACATGCGGGGAGGATTGTCCCCGCGTTGAGCGTTGAACGTTGAGTGTGTATGAGCGTATGAACGTTGAGTGGGTTATGTATCAGCGCCGTCACGGCAAACCGAATTGTATGTAGTATAAGTTTCTTTTAAGGCCTTACATACGTCCAGAATTTTCAAAAAATCGTTTTTCTTTTTACAGATTATTATTCTCTATAGTTTTAGGCGTATTTCTGTGTAAGTCGATTGTACAAATTCCCCATAGATCGAAAGTTATTATAGAAAACGTGACTGCCCAACGAGAGTCTGATGCGCGCAGGTAGATGTCTCGAGCGAAACGCACTTGAAACTTTAAATGCATTTTTCTCAAAACTACTTTTTCTGGCACGGTCTGCATGATAACTCATACAGTTTTTAATATTTTTTGATGCTTTTTTTTTTAAATATTCGAAATTGTTTTCTCTATAGTCTGCCGAGTCGGATTTTTGATGTTGTGATTAAAAAATTTTATAAACATAATTAAAGTGTGACATTTATGACACAAAATGCACACTTTTTTTTAAACTGCCGTAATTTGCCAAAATTTTTCGAATTTCAAAAATCCGGCGCGACAGACTATAACTACAACTTTATTTTACAA
The DNA here is from genome assembly GCA_963989365.1 of Rhimphoctona megacephalus. Classification (NCBI taxonomy): domain Eukaryota; kingdom Metazoa; phylum Arthropoda; class Insecta; order Hymenoptera; family Ichneumonidae; genus Rhimphoctona; species Rhimphoctona megacephalus. The sequence goes on from OZ022423.1 coordinate 5,657,838, forward strand.
GAATTTTTTTACGTTTTGCAGATCCATCAGCATTTCAAGAAGAAATGATGCAGACCGTGGAGCAACTTTTTTTTCATAGTGCTTCGGGAAACGTGATTTTTTGTTGTAATTTTTGAAAAAAAATGAAATAAATTTTTTTATAAAGTTTAAATACTAATAAACAATGTGTAAAAATTATTTTTATTAATTTCTATTGCTATCTCTTCTAAAAAGAGTTTTTCTTTTAGCGCGTTTTAGGCGCTGCTGGACGTATGTAAGGCGTTAATATATAATATTTTGCTTTTTATTCACCTTTATCGAACTTGTTTCGACTTATTTATTTCTCAATCTACCTGACCTTTCCCTTTCCATCAGATCTTGAGAGTACAGGGGCCCGTACGGGACCACAGGCGTTAAATAAAATCATCGCACTTACTTCCTTAAATTGTATTTGCACCGCGAGTACAAATTGGTGGCAGCGGATCGTTTAATAAATTCTTTTGATAAAATCTTTCGATAAATTCAATTCAATTTGCTATTATTCACATTTGTTCGACTTAAGGCCTTAGGCCACTCTAGGATTTTCAAAAAATCGATTTTTTTTTTGTTAAAAAGGTACCTTAGTATCTATAAAATTATATTCCAAAAGATTATGTGCGTGAAAAAATCCCTATGTACTCGATTTTCGTATTCTATCGCAATGCCTCTTGATCCGCAGCGAGCTCCTTTTATGAGCGCAATGGTAGACTGTAATTTGGGGGACTGGAGCATACGGCAGAGTATACGGCAGAGGATAATGAAGGCATCTGCTACCTGACTAGGCTAGAGTTTATTCATCGACTGTAGATGTCACTTTCGACTCACGAACATTCGAGAAGCGTCAGTAATGCACAGCTGAGTATTTGAAAAGGACGCTATTCGACTAATTCTTGTTTTTCTCGATATTCTTGGACAAATTTGGTTTTTTTCCTCAGTAGTGATTGATTCATTCGTACCATGAGTGATAAAGTAGTGTACAATGATAAAAAAGGATCAAAAACGACTCCCGGCAAGAAACCCAAAACATCTCGAAGACGACCATTGAATCGTCATGAACTGGAGGCATCAGATGACTTGAATGTCAGCACATCCGCAAAAAAATGGAAGCAGTCGGAAGATCTGCATGATGTGGAAATAGATACAGCTTTTGGTTATCGCATAATAAACTCTATTGCAGTTTTTTCTGATATTTCAAACATTGTCGTTCGTAAGGTATGTAAATCGGAAGTGAAATTTACTGAAAGTGGCAAGCGGAGTTTGGGATTTAAAATAGTATATCCTGCGAGAATTGTGAGAAGACTGAAATACCGAGTTGCCCATTTGTTCAGAAAGCCTATGACATCAACAGTAGGATTGTACTTGCCATGCGATTGCTTAGAGTTGGTTTGCACGGAATTGAAAAATTTTGTGCATTCATGGAACTACCTCAGCTCATCTTTCACTCATTTTACGATAAGGTTGTTAAACAAATGTCCATTGCAACTGACGCAGTTTGTAAAAACAGTATGATGAGAGCTGCGAAAGAAGAGAAAGCTATTTCTATTGAAAAAGGAGAAAATGAGATCATAGTATCAGGAGATAGCTCATGGAGAAAACGTGGATTTACCTCGTTGTATAGCTTAATGACTCTTATTGGCAATAACTTCGGCTACATCGTAGATTGCATAGTAAAATCAAAATACTGTAAGGCGTGTGAATATTGGAATAAAAAAGAAGACATCGAAGAATATGCGGAATGGGCAGAAAATCATGCAGACGAATACGCTGTGAATCACGAAAGATCGGCTGGAAAGATGGAACTCGATGCAGTTGTTGAGATGTTTCAGCGCTCTGAAACTTTGCACCAGGTGAAATACGCGTATTACATTGGTGACGGCGATTCTAAAACTTTCAAAGGCATTACAGATGCTAAGCTGTACAAGAATGTCACAGTACTCAAGAAAGAATGCATAGATCATATGCAAAAACGAATGGGTACCCGCCCACGTAGTTTGAAAAAAAAAGACCAAAGGCCTTGGTGGAACGGGCAAATTGACTGCAAAGCTTATAGATGAACTATCCATTTATTATGGATTAGCCATTCGTAGAAACTGTAATTCAGTTGAGAAGATGAGGAACAGTATATGGGCTACACTGAATCATAAATTATCTACTGATTCCAAACTGCAACACGACAAATGCCCGATTGGAGAGGATTCATGGTGCTCATGGCAAAAAGCAAAAGCTACAAATAGTTTGGCTGAGTATAAACATAAGCCAGTTCTTCCAATTGAAGTATACAAAGCTATCAAACCAGTGTACGAAGAACTGACTAGTGATAATCTTCTTACTCGATGCATCGGCGGTTTCACACAGAACAGTAACGAAAGTTTCAATTTAACTATGTGGACCTTGGCCCCAAAATCAATTGCCAGTGGTATAACCGTATTGAATATAACGACAGATATTGTGGTTTGCGTGTACAATGACGGGTTTTCTTCAATTTTACACATAATGCATGCGATGGGCTTGAAAATCGGCCCGAATAGCTACAATAAGTGCCTGGAGGTGGACGAACAGCGCGTAAAGCTTGCAGAGAGCAATGGTTCTAATTGCTGTCTGAAGCTGTAAAATAGTCATGGATCGCCTTAAAATCGCTGAGAAAAGAAACACAAGACCAGGACACTCATCTGGAAGGCAAACTGTATGGTGCAGGCATAGCAGATTAAAGGTATTGAAACATTATTCATGTCCTGACTTTCTACAAACTTTAAACGCGTTTTTCTCAAAACTACATTTTTCAAGTCAGCCAAACTCATAACTCAAACAAATTTCAACTGATCCATTTGAAATCTTAACTGTATATTTAGAATTACGTTTACTAAGGCAGTACGTGGGATTTTTTCATTATATTGCATAGTTCCTTTTTTATAAACAATTTCGTGACAATTTTCTCATGGCATTTTATACTTTTTGATTTAGAAATGCGCCATTTTTACAAAAAACAATATATCGAAAAAATCTTACGTACTTCTATAGCTATTCTTATATATAATTGAAAAAACTTTGGTGTCTCATCATAACTCAAAAATTATAGAAGCTGTTGGTCCGGCCGTTGACCTTCCAGAAATAAAGGCATCATCGGAAAAATGCTGCACAGTCACCATTTTGACATATATCGCTGTGATAAAATAAATTTGTATTGACAATTACATGTATAATAAAACACCTTTTTGTAAATCCGATTTATTTTATGGTTTCGCTGAAAAAAAATCACGAAATATGCCCTTTTTTGGCCTGTGGAGTGGCCTAAGGCCTTAATTCCTACGTCCCTGCTGGACGTAACAAGTAAATGGATAGTCAACTTTTTTATCAACGATAATAATCGTGCACTATTATTGCGCGTAAATTAAATCGTTATTACAAAGGAATATATTAAAATTAAAAATAAAATAGTATTTTATGTAACAAGTGTGGAAAACGATGAATTACATTTGCCGCATGAGTCGAAGGCTTATGATGCATATTCGCATGAGTACAAGTGTGATTTGTAGCACGAGCCGAAGGCGAGTGCCGCAAATACATGAGTACGAGTTCTTAATCAACATATTTTTTATTTTCTGTTGAAAACAAAAAACTAAGACTCATAAAGAAAAAATCCTATCATACACGATGGATAATTGGGTATAGAAGGACCGGGATTTTTTTTTTAGCAAATCGGTCGAGTGGTTTCCGCAAATCATCTGGTACCAATTCTTTAAACGATAGTCCATTCACAAAGCTATGTTACAAATGTATGCCATTTTTTGCATGAAAAGAATAGGAATCACTTCCTAAAATGTGTGTTTTTAGTCGTGAAAAACCCTCGGCTCATTGCTTTAATAGTTTTCCAAAAAATATTTTTTTTATACCTTATTTACCATTTTTTTTACCATATTTACCATATTTACCATATTCCAGGAATGGATTTGTATACCTTTGGGTTATTCCCAATGGAATAATTTCGTTGGGAATCATTTGTAAAAGTTTATTTGGGTTAGGTAAAATGTTATTGAACTTGTTTTAGCTTGTATAAATTTGGTTGAATCGAAGTAGTTTTGATTGGTCCGCTAACTTAACGGACAACACCACTGTGACGGCTTTAAAAAATCGTTTTTTTGAAAACCATTTAAAAAAATCTAAAATACTTTTAAGATTGAAATGCCGTTGGACCCAGGTCGAAAAAATAATTATTTTCGTAGATATTGAATATTTTGTGGAGCGGTGCAGCGGTCCGCGACGCTCGGGGTCCCAACTTTGAACGCGTTTTTCTCAAAACCACTTTTTTGAGTGCGGCACGCAGCAGAACTCGAGCAATTTTTATCCGATCGACTTCAAATTTTTACTGTATCAATAAAAGTAGATTATCTAGAGAAGTACATAAGATTTTTTCGACATCTCAATAATTATAAAAGTTATAGCCTATTTTTGACGAGAAATTTTGCTCAAAAATCATTCTTTAATTTCAAAGGCGTGCCTATTTTTTAAAAATCAATATTTTTCCAAATCTCTATGTACTTCTCTTCAAAATATCATATTATTAACGAAAACACTCGGTATTTTTTTTCAGATCGACGTTGAAGAGAGTTCTGCTGCGTGCCGCAAACCACTGCGGAGATGACGCGAGAGCTTCCTCAGCGCCACCATGCGGCGTGAAAAATGTGAAAAAAATGTTTTTTGATACATTAATAAATAAGGAACAAAATCCAAAAAAAATTTTTCGAATATCTCTTTTTCTTCGCACAAAAAAAAATTCTTCAAAAATGTGAAAAAAATAGGGGATCACAGTGGTGTTGTCCGTTAAAAAATTGAAATATGTGTGCAGTTACCCTGTTCTATCCACTTTCTAGCGAAATCCATTGTCAAGCGTTGGCCTCGCGTATATTTCGTAAATATAATCATAGTTCGAAAGTTGAAAAGAGATTGTTTAGCCATCTTTCCTCGCGTAACCCTTTGTCATAATTAACCCTAACTAGACACCGTTATTTTTAGTACTTTACTTATACACACTTAGTCTGTCATACTGACGACTTTTATTGCTCTATAACATCGTAACAAACGCGTTTATTGAAGTTCAATTGTAGTGGAATCGAAAAGCCAAATTCCGAGCAATACGAAGAAGTGATCGGCAAAGCCAAAAAAGTTTGTTTGTTAAACAGTTATAACGCTAGGTAAGTATCTCTTGTGGCGCCACCAGTTGGCGGTAAATAACAACTCTAGGGTGACAAATGGCTTCCATACCACATGTCAACTTGTGTCGAAATGTCAACAGTGCTCACTGAAAATTCTTTAAATGATAAAAAAAAGTCATCAAATCGCAATTGTTGTGTCGTGGGATGTAATAGTGTTGAGAGAAAAAGTAATGGTGTACATTTTTATACTTTTCCTAATCGACCATGGGAGTCAGAACGAAGGAAATATTGGATAAGTGTTGTCTGTCGTAACACGTAAGTCGCTCTCTTGTTTTGATATTCCACTAATGCTTTTTTCGAAATGGATATAAAAATACATAGTTTTCAATTAAAACAGAAAGCATTTGAATGAAATACTTGTTAATGGCCGATTTGTCACAATCTTATATTTGTTCCAGTTCAGATGGTGAGCCATGGAAACCGAGTAAAAATTCAAGAATTTACAGTCTTCATTTTTGCGGAGGTGAAAAATCTAACAATCCTGCAAACGATGCATACAATCCAACAATCTTTCCTTCCGTCTACAAAATGACAAAATATTCAAATTCAAAAAGAACAGAGCGATTAACAGCAAGGAGACAAAGGTTGTAGGAAGTCACCGCTGGTTCCACAGCGCTTAATAATTTTTCTGGTAAGTTTAATTTACAATATTTGCCAAAAAAATACTAACTGGATAAATAAATCAGATGTATTATTTCATGAAGGTACAAACGAGGCAGGAGTCTCCACTGAAACCATGGGCTCAATGGATGATTGTTCCAACGGAGGGAATAATTTTGATCATGTGGCTACCCAAACCGAACCAATTTTTTTCGATGATTCACCGATACCTAATGATGGCCCATCAACATTGTTTTGCTGGCAAGATTCAGTTACTAATGAAGCTTCCACACAAACATCTATCGTCTTGTCAAATAAGTGCCAAGATAAACTGTTGATACCACTACCAAAAAAAACTAAAAATGTTCGCATTGGCCCAGACTATCCATCAAAAACAGGATTTGCGGGATCTGAGGACGTAAAAGACGACACAACGATGAAGCAACTGGGAGGAATATCCTTATCTTTTTTTCACGTGTTACTGGCATTTATTCAACGGCAAGAAAAGGGACAACCAGCCTTTTACAGAATTTTGAACGGAGAGAATAGACTGCTATTGTTTTTAATGAAGATGAAACTTGGATTAAGCTTTGGAGCAATCGGATGCATCTTTAAGGTTTCAAAAATAACTGCTTCGAATATATTTTATGAAATTCTTGAAACTCTCTATGAAATGACAAAAACTTGGATATTTTGGCCTTCGAGGGATGCAGTAAAAGAAATTATGCCTTCAGCGTTCAAGGATCATCCTAATTGTCGTGCTATAATAGATTGCACTGAACTTCCCTGTGACACTCCACCAACTGTTGAACAACGAATCCATATGCACTCGAGATATAAGAGCGGCTTCACAGTCAAGTTCTTAATTGCTATTTCTCCTTCAGGTATGATCACCTTTATTTCTAAAGGATATGGTGGTCGCTCGACTGATGGATTTATTACTAATGATTCCGGATTCATAAGCCTGGTGGAACCTGGTGAGGAAATTATGGCAGACAAAGGATTTCCTCAAATAAAAACTGTACTTCTCGAACGTCAGTGTGTACTCGGAATGCTTCCATTTGCAATGAATCCTCAATTTACAGCGGAAGAAGTTTCTCAGGGTTACTCGATAGCATCGGTTCGAATTCACGTAGAGAGGGCTATTCAACGGGTGAAAATTTTTTGCATTTTACGTCACATTTCTATTGAATTATTAGAATACATAGATAAAATCATGTACATTGCCTGCGTGCTGGCAAATAACAAAGAACCAATTATTCGGTTCGAGGCTCCATACTCGGAATAAAACTTCCATAGAAAACGAGAATTTTTTAAAATATTTATTTTCATAAAATTTTACAGCATAAAAACTTTATAGAATTAACAACGAATTACAAATTTTCGTATTCATAAAATTTCTCATAGTTATTAATAAAAATACTGGTATGTAACTCTTATTTTTATCCTCATTTTTATCCCGTTCATTCGGTTTCTTCCTCCATTCTCGTTTCAAACGACTGAATGTAGTACGAGAAATAAAATTTCAATATCTTTGGAATAAGAGTACTTAAAAACGCTTCATTCCGTGCAATTTGCAGATAAATAAACTGCAATTTTGAATAAACAAAAAAAATTACAAATTTTCACAGCAACGACATACATTGATACTTGAACTTGAGTATAATACTTGTGACTAGTCAGCAGTTCAATTTTATCGTTCTCACTCCATTTAAAAAAACGCAACAAAGCTCTTGCAATTGGGGACATCGATTATTACTGAGTCTTTACAGGATTAAGGACATTTTATTTCCAGTAATTCGAAATCAGTTCCGTTAAAAATGAATCCATCCGGACTGCAAGCAAGGAATGATTGTTTAAGTGAGATTACCAAACCTGATTCATAGACCTCATGCTGAATCAATTTTGAAAAAAAGTCCCTTGCATGAGGTTCTAATTCTAAACCGTAACGCATGGCTTTGTTCGTTATTTTTTTGTACGAATTCCTTATGAATCTTGAAGCGAGCGATTCGTAGTCTTGTTTTAAAATGATGGACGTTCTCACTACAGGTTATTCTTACCCGTCGTTTCTCAAACCAAATTGCTGTTTGAGATTGATTTAAAGAATCAAAACAGATATCGATCCATTGCTGCTCATTCACTTCGATGTTCGATTCAAAAAATGAAGAATAATTTTCAGGGCATGTAATTTTTGTCAATTGTCGCGTGCCGTCTTGAAGTGTCTTGTATTCTTGATAATTATAAACATTGAAGACACTTTCTTTTTGCAAATGAAGTAATTTCGAAAACAATTCGCGACAAGATGCTTCTTTTCTTCGCTTAGAGTGTTCTCCTTCTTCTTTCTCCTGAATACAAGTTTTTTCAGCTTTCAGCATAGCAATCATCGCACAGTTTTCTTGTCGATGAGCGTCTGATACATTCTCAACATTTTCATATGTATAAAATGTCTTATCTGCAATATTTCCTTTCTTGGAAGGGAATAGAGTCTCAATCGTACATCCTTTTGCATATTTTTGGAGCTGCTGCTCTGGCGGAAGATTCCAGATCATCGGTTCATCTGTTTTCGATGTTGTGTGCTCTTCATTTACGAAAACACACAATGCAGCAGCATGTTTACAAAAAAGTACGCCTGCCTTGCACGTACAGTGTGCACTTAGTACAGAGCGTCCATTTTCTTGATCTATCTGTAAGATTATGCATTTTATTGTTTATTATTTGAATTCTCAAAAATTGTGTTATTATCTCCACAGTGCAAAAAATTTTGACTTACCTCTACGGTTGGAGAATAAATATTTTCTTTTTTCAAAGTGCTTCGAGCACCCGGCGTTTCCCTCAACACCGAACCACTAATATGTCGATGATTGTCATCGATTATTTCTTTGACATCACTCACGTGAAAACTTTTCACTAATTTTGCACCTTTTGAAATACTTTTGGCTTAAATCTACTGGCTGGAACCCGTTTGTAATTACGTGAGTCATTTTATTTAAATTTCACTGTATAATCGCTTGACAGGTCGTGGCCCGCACGCATTCAGCTGTCCGCCTAAAGTTGCGCGTGAATGCCATAGGGCGGCGCATCAATCGACTCTGACGTGATACTTGCTTAGCGTATAACGGTTATAAAAAATATGTGTGGTGAAAAACAGGTGAAATTGCTGTGTTTGACGGAAAAAATTTTCAAATTTTTCTTCTATTTCTTTACAAGGGTGCTTGGGACTACTAGAAAAAAAAAATAGGTTGGCTTCATTTGGTTGAAAAAGTTGAACTTGAACAAGTGGTTTATCAAATTCAGGAAAAAAAAGAAGAGTAGATAAAGTGACTCCGAAATGTAAATGCTGTAGAATTTCGGTCTGAAGCAGGTTTTTCACATCAATTATAGTAAAATCAACATGTCTGACTGAGTCTCAGAAACATGGGAAATAATTAATGTGACTCAGATGGGGTCCAAATAGGTTTCTTGAGCTTGACTGACGAGATCACAAGCTAATTCGTCGAGCGATCTTGACCGCAGCTGCATTATGCGACTGCAGAAAGATTTTAAAATTGCAATGGCTCTAATTGCAACAAAACTTCTTTTTCATTATCAAATGTAAAAAAAAACTTTTTTTCTGATTTATGTTTTTGCATCATTTTTTCCCCAAATTTTGATATTAGTATAATAGTTTATTAATAGTTTGAGAGGCAACAGATGATTAATACATTTTTAAAAATATACTTACGATTTCGACAAAAATTATAAAACTTAGACATACTCTGGTGTGATAGACCGCTAAACGTAAACAAACTCCCAAGAAACAGCGACTACTGCGACTTTGAAGGTCAAGCTATGCTACCCGTACGAGGACCCTTCTGAAGTTTTTTTCCGACACTGTTTGAAGTGTACTGTTGGGTAGACGCGTAAAGTAGAGAACTACAAAATCTGCTGTCGGTTTCCTAGATCAGAGTGTATTTAGCTAGGGTTAAAAGAGAGGATTACTTCATGTTGAAAAAAAAAGTCCAAGTTTCTAGTTGGATCAACATGCCGTTAGAGGTGTTGTACGCGAGAAGCTCCCGAACTGGCGTCTGCGTACGTTCTACTTTTTGGAGCGCTCTCTCCCTTTTTCGATTTACTGTGTCAATAAAGTAAGGCCACGTTTATCTGTTTTTGCAATCGGCTTGTATTTATTAAATCACCCTGAAATCCTGCCCCAGTGCCATAAATAACAACACTTCATAAATATTAATTGTTAGAAAAATTGACTACACATCAATAAGTAGAACCAGTCTTTGTTTAAAATAATTTTCTAATATAAAAAATTGAATTCTCACTAGTATCTAGGTCAATATATCTCATCCAAAACGACGGTTTTCTTCAACTCATATATTAGGTCGTTTCCATTATTTTCAATTTTCGACATAGAGGAAACTTTGTACAAAAAATTACAAAGCTTTCCAACAAATAGGCTTACAATTATTTTGCATCGATAAAATTCACGTGGTGAATTCCATTTGAACGAAGGTAGGAAATAAACTTCGCGGAAATGACTACGAATTTATATACAGGATTCTTTTTCAAAAATGAAATTGGTTTTAAGAATACATTTTTTGTATGATGGCCAAATAAACAAATGGAAAAAAGTATTTTTCTTGGAACCTTTGAATTATTTTTTTATTAATATCTTGGAATTGATCGTTATCAAAATAGCATTAAAATATTTCAATTTCAGATAAAGATTGGGAGGAAGGGAGAGAGAAAGAGAGAGAGAGGATCTGAATCGTAACCAGCATACATCCATATATGAAAAGAGTAAGAGACCGTATAATTACATTCATTTTTATTTCAATTGTTGATAAAAAACAAACGGTCACCAATAATTACTGATCAAATCGCTGGCTACACAAAGCTGCTCCTTCTTCTTCGTAGTCATTACGTGTGACAACCATATTGCGAAAATCCGGATCATCTGCTAAAAACTTTCCACCTTCCCAGGCGTAAGTATCGGGACTGTGAACAGAAGATAAAATCAAAATGGAGACTGCGATTTTTAGTCACTTTTGAAAATTTTATCTGAAGATATTTCGTTCGCGTATTTTATAGGTGCGTAAGCAGGGTCCCTCACAATTATTCATAAATGCAACTGAATCTTGATGAAAACATATTATTACTAGTTATTATCCCCAACGATAAATAAGAGACGAAAATTTCGTGATGTTTAAGTGTGGTCTACAAATAGCAACAACTGCACAGTTGAAATCTAACAACAGTAAAAAATACAATTATTGTATGTAAACAAAAAATAGTGAAATATGAAGGGAGAATAGATCTTAAGGGTATGGATCACTCGCATGAGTGCGAAAGAGATAGCTTCAAATGTCGAAGGGAACATTTTTCCACACCGTTTGTCCGATCGGAATAAAAAGTTTCAGCCCATTTTTGCCATTTTTCTGCATGGACTGATACTTTTTTTATTTCGATTGGACGAACGATGTAGAAAAATTTCACTGTTGAAAATTCGAAGCGGGTGGGGTGACTGATCCATACCCTTAAGGGGATATATAGACGACCTAGAAAAAGTAAAAAAGAGTTTGAACATATTTATTTTGAAAACCATTGGGGACGAGGGTTTTTCGTGGCTAAAAACACACATTTGGAGAAGGATTTCCAATTTTGTTTATGCAAAAAAGTGGCATACAAACATGGCATAGCTCCGTGAATAGAATAAATACAGTTCGAAAAAGTCGTAACGGATGAATTTCGAAAACCATTCGACCGATTTGCTAAAAATTTTGCATGGTTATTGTATACCCGATTGTCTATCATGTACTATATGATTTTTTGCTGGAACTGTTTGATTGTTTTCGACAAAAAAACCAAAAAACGTTGGTTCAAAGTTTGCGTTTTTTTGTTGAAAAGTTCGTCGTTTGGTCAAAAAAGAATGTTTATAAAATTGGCTATGCCACGGATCAGACACCCTTCGAATTTCCGAAAGTGGAAATTTTCGGCGTCGTTTGATGAATCGGAATAAAAAAAAGTTTTAGCCCACGCAGAAAATGGCAAACATGGCCTAAACCTTTTTTTATTCCGATCGGACGAACGGTGTGAAAAATTTACACCTTCGAAAGGGCATAGCTGAATAAGCACACTAAAATTACCATGGCGAATTTTCAAATGACACTTGGCGTATTGTATCTTGATTGAAAACTAAAATTTCTGAAAATTTCAGCTCCCTAACCCAATTATTTATAATACTGAGTATTAACGATGGGCACATGTTATTTTTGCGCACATATATACGTCATACATACTGAAGGGGTTAAATGGGGAAACAGCCACACCTTCGGGCACGGGTAATTCTTGATATTGAGAAAAATCCTTAGGCATACATATTTATTTATTTATTTCGAATCATTCTGAGGGGTATGTTAATCCAAATTCAAGAACATTCTAATTAAGGATCACCCTAGAATTGGTTTTAAGATGTTTGCCCATATTTTTTTTTTTTTTTCAAAAAATGCACAAAAAAACTTTGACCAATTGTATGATTTTTGAGACCAGTCCCATCATGGGCCAATTTTTCATTATAATTTTTTTTGTATACTGAAAAAAAAAATTCATTTTTTTTCAGTCAATTTGGGCTACCGAACGTTTTTTTCCATATTTCGTTTCACACCAACATTTCGAAAATAAAAAAATCCGATTTGGTACAAAGTATCTGAAAAAAATGAAACTTCTTTTGAAACTAAGAAAAAAAATATGAAAAAATATCTCCCCACAATGAGACTGCTCTAAAAAATCATTTAACTGGTCAAGTTTTTTGGTGAATTTTTTGAAATAGATTGAAAGTCTTGAATTTCTTGAATTATCTTGAATTTAGTGACTTTTTGCTTAAATAATGAAAAAAAAATATAGGGGATGATTTTCAATCATTATTTCGTAATTTTTTCTAAGAATCTGGTAAAAATCACCAACGTTTCGAAAAAAAAAAACAAGTTCGTTTTGATCTAAATTCACTGGAAAAAAATAAAAATTCTTTTTTGAAATAAGAAAAAAGTATAATGAAAAATCTACCCACGATGGGACTCGTCTCAAAAATTATTTAATTGGTCAAAGCTTTTTGTAAATTAAAAAAAAAAAATTAAAAAGGGCTAACATCTTAAAACCAATATTTTTTGCTTTAAATTGCTTTAAATTGAGAAAAAATATGGAAAACAAATATCAATCATTTTTTCGTATATTTTTTCCAACAGTACGGTAAACAACCAACCTTTCTAAAAAAAAAGTTCGACTTGGTCTGTTTTTTGGAGCGTTAGTCATTTAAAGAAATAAACATCAAATTTTGAAACAAAAATCATATCTTACAAGTGGATGGACAAAAAAATCCGAAAAAAATCAAGAGAGCTTGTTTCAATGGGTCATACAACATATAAAATTTTCAGTCAAATAAAAAAATGGAAGGATCTGACGTAGGTCGATTTGGCGTGGAATGCCCCATATATATATTAGGGTGGTCCTTATTTTGGGTGTTTTCGAAATTTGTTGCAGACAAGGTGGAAAAAGTTTAGAGATAAATCATGAAAAAGTACGCGAAACTTAAAGCCTGTAGGTCAACTCAAAGTACAGCCTCCAAGGTAGCGAATTTTCCCATTTAATTTCAATGGAAATGCAGGTTCACTGCAATATTGTTTTTCGCTATGCTTTAATAGTGCTTCAAAAAATCTGAAATTTGGCATACATCTTCCCTATAGTCATATATATTTTACAAAAACTTGGGCGATTTTCAACGATAAAATTTCCAAGTGCCAGCACGTCAAAGTTGTATTTCGGAGCTAAAAATTAATGAAATAATTGCATCAGTAAATGACTTTAAACAATTCAATATACTTATATGAGTTTTCAAGAATCATATCAACCATATAACCGTAAAATTGAGTGTGTCATGGAACGGTTGCAGTAAATATTACCACAAGCATTTTTAATCGAACTTACAATTGCAATTTAATTGATATTGACTTCAACGGGGTATATCTAGTTGTGCTCGAAAAAATTAAGGGATTTTCATGATTTTTTTCAGCCATGTTAACATCATTTTATTAGAATACACTATACAGTATCAATTACTACATATTTTGAGGTACTTATATATATTTTTTTATAAAAAAAATTTCACTACTGGAGGAAATATGGCCGTTGTTCTAAAAACACCTTTTATTGAACATCACTCACGGTAAGCATGATATCTGGAACGGCTCATTTGAAATCACAAAACCAAAAAGATTTCGTTAGTTCAGTATTACACGCTCTTCGTGAACGAAGGATTTAGCGAAAATTTGATTTAAAAAAAAAAATGTCGATTTTTCCGAATAGTTCAATTTTTGAGGTTCCAAAAATTAGGTTTTTTGACCCAAAAACATATAAATTTTGGTCCAAATGAAAATTCCTTCGTTCACGAACAAGCCATTATAATTAGAAACAAGCTCGTGAAAGATTCAAATCGATTGGTTAGCCTTTAGAAGACGGGAAATTTTCAGTGCAAATCGACCTCTTTCAAATCGTGTAATTCATATATAAATCGAATGTATAACTCAGGACGAATCTTCAACCAAACAGGTGGTCTCTAAAGGGACCAGTCCCGTCCTATAAAGGTTAAATTGCTTTCTAGAAATCGTGCTCACCGCAACAGCATTTTTCAGCAAAATATGATTCCGAGATAATCGCGTTTAAAGTCGTCGATTGCTGCACTCGGAGGCTCGCACTCTCAGATAGCGCGAGTAAATATATTCTTTCTAATGCTCAGATCCTTACAATATTTTGGGAAAACGTTCTTGTAGATGTATTTTGAGAAAACGCAAAAAAATATTCCATTTTTTCAACCCAAACAACTAGATATAACCCATTAAGGGAAGAGGTTCGTTTTACCGGGATATTTTAAATGTTTCTTTCATGAATTTTTCACGCCAAAACAGTAAGATCTGTTGAAAATTCCTTTTGTGTACATATTTGTAGGAATTGAGTTCCAGGTACGAGTGAAATAACATCGGAGATCACAAATGATTAATACGGAATTGATTTTTTTTTCTCTCATATAAAACTGATGAAAATATGAACAGCCACAATAGATGTAGATGGACGCTAGCGAAGCCGAGGGTACAGCTATGTTATAGGCTTAAATTATTTGTATAAACATTAAACTTTTTCAAAATTTATCTTTTTTATGTAGATGTTTTAAATATAAAATTTAAGGGATTTATTTTTTTCAAGTGGAACAGGGTGTGTGGTTTTTAGTGGGTAAGAATCCCATACACTGGAGTAGTGCGGACCCTACTCTGTGTCTCATGTAAGATTTTCCACAATCACTTAAAAAATATATACATATATATTCGTAAATATACAGCTAGATGCGCCTGCTAGATGTGTCGCGGGCGAAGCCCGCAGGCATAGCTATATATATATATGAATTGAATAAATTTAATTGTTTGAGCATAAATTTATTTCAACTCCTTTCCGTAATTATTAAAACTCAGGACAAAATCGCGTTTCACATTCCCAGACTTTACCACATGCTCATCAGTTCGCCGCAGCGTATACCGTTGCCATTTCGACACAGCCAGCTGTGTCGAAATGGTCAATGAAATGTCATGAAAATTAATATTTTTCATGAGTCATGAGTTCATAGTTTCCGAAACCGAATGATCAAAAAATCCCATTTTTTTAAATAATTCCACGATAGTACTGCATATACGGGGGTTTTTTTTTTTTTCAAATCTTAAGTAAGATTCGTTCAGCATCTATAGTAAAAAACGTGAGTAAAGCCCTATCCATTCACGTGTTAGGTATAGGGATGGCATACAAAAAGACCAACTTTTAATCGCAATTATCTGATAAACTGAATGGGAGATCAAATTAAAAATTTGGGAATCGGTTTAGGAGGGTTGTGCCTACACCATATTAAAATTTCAGGCAATTCTTAAGATTAAAAAAAAAAAACTACATAACTACCTCAATTCAAATGAAAAAGTATGCTTAAACGCAAAAACACTTACTTAGTAGCCAAGGTAACATTGACCTTGAATTCCGCTGGCGTTAAGCTTCGAACATCTTTGAAGACCCGATCCCGAAAACCAGGAAACTTGGAATTTCCGCCAGTGAGAATAATATTAGCAAGAAGATGTGGCCAAGTTTCGGGTTCGCAGGCTTTCATAGAATCCAAAATGGCTTCGGGGATTCCCATTTGTTTGATTCCAACATCAGAGGGATGAAAAAGAATTTCGGGGACGGCGAATCTTTCGTTGTTTAATCTGAGTGTTTGATGTTCGCTAGAGCCATCGGGATCTTTCAAAAAGCCTCTTTTCAACGTGGTATAATCGGGCAAAACATAATCCTTAACAATGGAATTTTCATTGCCATGTTTTTTCGCATGTTCCACATCTTCGGCGAAATTTCGTGAAACGAAGCAAGAATCCTCTTTGACTTGATTAATAACGTAAGTTTCGTCCATAACGTGAAGTTGACGATAAGAAATAATTTCCTTAAGGTGATTCGTGAGTAATTTTCCACCAACGTCGATACGACGAATTCCTTCTTTGACTTTATTGCCATTGACGTAAGGTACAACGTGTGTAAAACTGTAACCGCTATCAACAACGATACAAGCTTTGCTTTCCTGATTTTTCGATCTATAATTATAACAAGACAAGCTCGTCGCATTGATCTGCAATATACTTCGACAGTCGTACTCTTCGAAAAATATTTCCGTTGTTGCTTCCTGGATTGGGAGGAAATTGAACAGAGGCTCGCTTATTATTACGGAAACGTCAATCAAGCTCGTTTGACAACATTCTTTTGAGAATATGTAGTCCCAGACACTTTTTTGAATGTCCCAGTTAACCAAATATCCTTTCTGGAAAGCGAGCATGTAAAACAGACCCGATGCGTCTCTACATTCCTCTATTTGGTTGCCAATAAACGGTCGACGTCGTTCACTTTTTGCTTTCGTTATGCAGTTCAGCACTACTCTGAAAATTATTTTTCATTTTATTGTTATATCATCGAAATAAGAGTTTAAAAAATAACATTCTTTGGTAGTAGTTATGAAGAATAAGCATGATGTTAATCTTTTTAGGGTTCCGTACGTCCAAATGAAAAAAAAAAAAAAAAAAAAAAACGGAACCCTTATAGGATCACTCGTATGTCTGTCTGTCTGTCCGTCTGTCACAGCCAATTTGCTCCGAATCTACTGGACCGCTTAAGTTGAAAGTTGGTACACATATGAATTTCTGATACCCAAACACGGACGTGTAACATAAATAAATGAATTTTGAATATGGGGGTCACCTTTGGGGGGCAAATGAGAAAATAAAAAAAAAAAAGTTTTGCAAACTGTATCGTGACATATCAAATAAAAGGGCTTATTGTGAGGACCTCAAATATATATATATATATATATATATATATATTTATAATTTTAAAATAGTTTTAAAATGTAATGGTCGAACCCGTCGGTACGGCAGAGAATGTGAGGAACGGTCCAGTGATGATGAGAGAAAATAAAGGTGAGCCGAGTGGGCTCGATCTCGGGATCCTCGGAGTCTGAGACTGGAGCGCTAACCACTGCGCTACGGCCACCTATATTCTCTCTTGCAAGTCGTCTATTTAGATGGAATACTGGACCGTCACACACCCTCTCTCCGAATTCGACGTCCTCATCGATTAACGTCACTTCATTTTTCGTAGATTCTGCCGCTGTGGGCGTTTCATTTTTGTGCCATCTGTGGGCTTTGATTTGTCGCTGTGGGCTTTGATTTTGCTGCTGTGGGATATTTCGTAGATTTCTGTGAACGTGTTATCGGTTCAGAAACTTCTGACACCAATGTAATGGTCGAACCCGTCGGTACGGCAGAGAGCGTGAGGAACGGTCCAGTGACGATGAGAGCAAATAAAGGTGAGCCGAGTTGGCTCAATCTCGGGATCCTCGGAGTCTGAGTCGGGAGCGCTAACCACTGCGCTACGGCCACCTATATTCTCTCTTTTGCGAGTCGTCTATTTAGATGACTAAATAGACGACTATTATCGCCGAAACTACTATCGCCCTCCCCCCTCTTATCGCCGAAACTACTGAGCCTAAAATTTTCAAAAAAATACAGAAAATAGTTATTTATTTATAGATTACAGGAAAACCTATGAGAAGTTTATGGTCTTAAAATTTTTAGTTACCACAAACAAATTTGGGTCAGATTTAAAAAAACATGGTAGATAACATATTCATCGTACGGAACCCTCTCCACGCGAGTTCAACTCGCACTTATCCGCTTTCTTCTATACGAATATGGATCACATCCAGGAGTGTATCGATCTGAATTAACAACACTTGAACAAGTTTTGGTAATGTGATTGTCCGTGTTAAATATGACAAAAAGACTAAAACATACTTTTAGTCTTATTCGAAACGTCTTTTTCTTTGCACTGTTTATTTATTGTAACTATCTTCTTTTGGTTGAACAATTCATTATTGTATTAATTGAACATTCCAACTTCACTAATTTAACCCTAACCCGGTTAGGAGGTCACTATTCTCCACATACAGTTCGAATTGCGAAGTGTACTGTAAAAGGTGTAACCCCGTCTTCATCGGCGCCAATCCCAAACAAGTTTTAGTTGGAAATCGATCCCTCCGAAAAAGGTCCCATGTCAGCTTACATTTCTTCATGATTAGTTCAAATCGCGAAAGGGCCAAAGTGAATAACAATTTTGAACGAAATTTCAAAAAATTCCATAATCATTTTATTAAAGAATTTCCAAAGTATTTTTTAGTCACCACGTCTTTGTCTCGATAATATTACGAAAACAAAAATAGAAACAACAATTGTGTAAAAAAAATTTGTTGGTGATGCGATTTTTATTAAGCTCGACATTAAGTATTTTATTTCCTCTTACATTTATAGACACTTTATTACCTATCCCTTTCCTAATTTGCTACTATTTTGTCAACATCAGAATTTGTAATTCTAAAAACTTCGGGTTTTTATTAATTTGCGAAAATTCTAATTTTTCATGATCGAAAATAATGCATCTGGCAATATTTAATCAATATGGCTTATTTTCTCCGTATTGCTTTCTTTCATTTGCTTTTTTTGATTTTTTTTTTTCACTTCTGGGTTCGAGAGATAGCATTTTTTTTACTGCCATATCCTCCTTGTAATTATACTTAAAAACCTATTTTAGCAAATTATATTGGCAATGCCTGGGTGTAGCGTTTTAGTATATGGACCAAACTAACTTTGTAAATTGAATGTGCTTTTTTCTGATGTGTTATTTGGTCAAAACATGCGATGGACAAAAGTTACCCCTTAACTGGAAAGATGAGCTGAACAAACATTGACCGTGCAAGAGATAATATATATTGAAATTAATAATAATAATAATAATAATAATAATAATGATGATGATGATGATGATGATGATGATGATGATGATGATGATGATGATGATGATGATGATGATGATGATGATGATGATGACGACGATGATGATGACGATGATGATGATAATTATGATAATAATAATAATGATAATGATAATAATAATAATAGTAATGCCAACAATAACAACAACAACAACAAGAACAACAACAACAACCAATTAGTGACAAAACATTTTTGAAAATGCTGTTTTTTAAGCAGCAACCTGATATTATTTTTACTTCTGTGTTACTAAAATTGGACAAAGTTTTATTTGGGGCCTGAAAACTACATGTGCCCAAATAAATTGAATAACATGAATTAAGAAATTAATAATAAAGAAAAAAATTTTGTTGTGTTCCAATATGGAAGGGATAGCTGTGTGGTTTAAACTCATGCAAATTCTTTCAGAAGCGAAACTCAATTTAACCTTCCGGAATATTCAACAAATATAACCATCATACCAATCATAATGATGACAAAAAAATTATATTTCAATAGCATAATTACAAAAAAAAATATAGTGTAAATTGTATTTGTTAAAATAGTTTACAAAAATCATAAAAACATATAAAGCTTTAACCCATCAGCAGGATGACTCTGAAGTTTGCAACGTTGGAGTCCAACGAAATGATCTAAAAAAACTCCAATAAGTCCAGTAATTCTCCAATTTTGTTCCCTGCCGAATTTGCAATTCGTAGTTTTTCAACCTACGCCAATAATTCGTGAAATAAAAAATTGGTGAATTACAAACATTTTTTTTTTTTCGTTCATTTCGTTGGACTCCAACGTTGCAAACTTCAGCGTCGTTCAGCAGGCGCGCTATGAGACTTTTTCTCACACTTATATTAAAATGATGATTACTCGAAAATTTCAAATGGCGTAAGCATTTAAAATTTCTTCCATCTTCACCAAATTTATTCTTCTGTATAATAGAAGAGTTAAAACAATTTATTCAATTTTTGTTTTTGAATTTTTTAAATTATTATTTTTTGGTTTTTAGTGTCAATTATCGTTTAATAGTCACAATCACTGTAGCAAATTTGTTTCCAAGTTCCTATTTATCAAATTAAGCACTTGAAGCTATATATGTGAGAAAATCTCTCATTGCACGCCCAATGTTTAAAGTGTGCGTAGCTCACCTGCTGACGGGTTAACGATAACAATATTTCCAAAAATAAACAAAGCTACAATAAATGGAAACAACATTTTTTTTAACAATTGTAACATCATTCATTTCATTGGGTGCCTTCCAATTAGAGCACAATGGGGCACAGTACGGAACTGTCTCCAATACTGAATATTCCAACTATGGCATGGTACTACACATTTGGACAGCGAATTGTTGAGTCCAAGCATGCTGTGGCACCAGGGGTACCACGTGCCATCCATATTCAATTGGAAAACAAATTTAGTTAAATTAAATTAATTTAGTCTTCTAAGGATGTTTTAAATACATCAAAAACTCCACTTTATGAATTTAGAATCTGGTCATTTTTAGTTTTATGACAATTTCTAAAAATGTACAGCAGCAAGAAAACTTTAAACAGGTTTTTTTTTATATATTAAGATTTCTTAAGACCTTTTATAATCAAAAGAAAGTAGCCATAATGACAATAATAATAATTCATTTCGACTAAACATAACCTCGCGCGAATTTTTAGGTTAAAAGAAGAGTAGATTCACTCTTCCAAAGTCATGTAGTAAAAATCATGCCAGAAACGGCAAAAAATAGAAAAAGAATAATTACGATAATTCCTATTTTATTGAACACTACAAATTTTATTGTATACTACAAAAAAATGGATTTGCCGAAGATTTATTGATGTAAACAAAATTGTTGAAAATTGTGAACTTCAATTGGATCAGAAAAAACTTACTTGGGCTCGCCGGTAGAATATCCAGCTTTTGCCGTATGAGCTCCGTTGTCCAGTACAAAAACAAGGTCTTTCATTTTTTTTATATAACTAATTTTTGTTTATCATACAATTAATACACGAAGCGGGTGTTTTTTACGTTCTAGATGTCTTCTTTCGGTAGGGTGGAGATTGTCAGAATAATCAACTTCAGACAGTACGAAAGTGACTAGGGCTCAAGGGCGGTATTCGTAGAGTCGAGTCTTAAATGTAAGGCGATCTTAAGATCGCATTTATGAATGGATTGCGAATGGAGTCCATTCATAAATGCGATCAGGGAGACTAGAGAGAAGGAGTGAACACAGCATAGGCCAATTTGTAGTTCCAGCGTGCCCAAAACATGTTGATGCTATAGTTACTGATTTTGCCACTGCAGCGCTCGTGACCGAAAATACTAATGCATACAGTAATAATAATCCTCAGCGACGTGAAACTGACCTTGTACTTTGCGATCGCAGCGCCTCTCATTTTCTATCAATTTTTGGGAACACTTCTTAAGTACGGTGTGTTCACTCCTTCTCTCTAGTCTCCTTGAATGCTATCTTAAGATCGCCTTATATTTATGGGCGGTATTCATAGTCGAGTCTTAAATGTAAGGCGATCTTAAGATCGCCTTACATTTAAGACTCGACTGTGAATACCGCCCAAGAGCCCAGCCTAACGTGAGAGTGACTGGCTATGAAGCATGAAAGTTAGAGAAGGGAAAATCGTAGAAGTCGATTGTCGAATTCGATCGGTGCAGTTTTTCACTATTGGCGATTCACACTACCGATGGCGACGCTGGCGTCACTCGAAAAAATTGCGCTATTGGGGTGCATGTTATGACAGCTGCTTACATTTAGCGATGATAGCTGCTCATTCGAGAATTATTCTACTATTACTTGTTATAACATTACTTATTCTATCATTATTTATCTGATCCTCACTCATTTTCATCGATTATCGTTAAAAATTTTTATCGTGTTACCAAAAAAAAAAAAACAGCTGTTTTGCACTTCAACAGCAGTTTTTCAGAAATCCACTAGGGTCGCATGCTTGGTGTTGGATCGCCAATATGGGTACGTTCGACTTGCACGCTCACAGCGTTCAAAGCGTTTGAAGCGTTGAAAGCGTTTGTGCGCGTTCGACTTGGGCGAACATGGTGGTAAACGTAACCGTTTCAACGCTCGTGAGCGTTTACGGTGCCAAGTGGAACGCACTTTGAGCGCTTCTTACAGCGCTGAACGCGTGCAAGTCGAACGTACCCTATACGTAAGATTCCAAAAAACGGATGTACAAATCAAATTTTGTATCTTTCTCGAATCTATAGTTTTATAATGTCGTAATTTGCGATTGTTGGTGCCGATAAAAATAAGAGGCATTAAAACAGTGCGATCAATTGCGAAATTATTTCCAAGTGAATAACGAACGAGAGGATAAAATAGTAAACTTAGTAGTTATTTTTGGATGATTTACTGCAACGTGGAGAATACTCTGCTATGATGGATTTTTAATGAAGGTATATTTTCTTGTTTACGGCAAGTGACGTGAAAATATTGTTATATTTTCGTACTTAACCTCAAATAAATAGATAAATAAAAATTAAAAAAATGCTGTATCACAGATCTGGGCAATATAAAGAGGATCAAGGATGCACCAATTTTGATTATTCAACGTGCAATTCAACATAACAATTGCTGTGGCTCGACGTACAAATCGGCTACAATTCCTGTTTGATAATTCAATATATTTCCCAAATTATTGTTCGTGTTTATGGATAATTGGAGGTGATTTGAAAAATGCAGGAAGAACGATTTACAATTAAATACATTCCGATAAAAAATTGTTTTGTTTATCTGCCGGAAAGTTTGACGAGAAGGTTGGATTCTCAGGTAGGTAGTAACAGTAAAATAGAACATGAATACAAATTTGTATTTATTATAGGTTCTATCGACTGTACGAGCTGAGCAAAAATTTAATGATCGAAAATTACGATTGCTTCTCCTTATTCTAATCGAATTGATCTATTTACTTTCAAAATAAAGGCTATTCATTTTTCGAGCTTAAGGTATTCCTGTCACGAACTCGAATATTTTACAATTAACAGCTTTTTTTGTACAAAAAAATAAAAATACATCCCATTCCACTGGAAAAATATCGAGCCAAGTTACCGAACTTTTAGAAAAGGATGATGACTTTGAAAATCTAATGCTCACATTTTTATTTAATTATTCATACGTCAAATAATGGGAGCTTTCCAACAAACAACACCAGACAACGCAGTGTAACATGGAAACCATATTCCAAAACCTGCTGTTGGTGCTGTGAGTTCTGTACCAAAGGACGTACATGTAGTACTGGCAGCAGGTTTTGGAATACGGCCAGAATAACACAGTGACCATGGACGGAATTGTGCAAACAGCACTCAAACGCATACAATATGTATATTAGGGTGATTGAAATAAAATCGATATTTTTTTTTTTTCGATTGTGTAGGAGTCCTGTTAGTGCATAATAAAAAAGTAATTCTCTCAAAATTTGGGTTCAAAAAAATTTTTAGAGGCTGTTCAAACGACTTTTTAATATTTTTTTTCAGTTCTGGCTAAAAATCATGAAATAGAAATTTCGATTTTTCAGTGTCACATCAAAAAATGTTAGTATTTGAAAAAATAGTAAAATATTTTAGTGGTGACGCAATCGACTTTTTAATTTTTTTTTTTTCGATTCTAGCTGGAAAACAGTGTAGATATGTTGATTTTCCGGTGTTGCGACAAAAGGTGTTATTACTGTATGAAAAATAAAATTCTACTATAATTTGGGACATGGAAAAAAAATTGGAGTTCGCCCGAGCGACTTTTTGAATTTTTTTCATTATTCTGAGTAAAAACATGATATTAATTTTTTTTAATGGAACAACTTAACAAACAGTGCCTTGAATAATATGTATTTGGTCTTTAAGAATAAGTTTTAAATGTAACGTAATGGAATAACTACCATGTTTATTTACAGCGGGACTTTTTTTTTCTATTCATGACTTTCATAGAATGATAATGATTTTCATTGAAAGTGACAAGCACTGACGAGTGCAGCAAACTTAACGTTTATCGTCCACAAAACTAATTTTTCGATATCAAAGACGATTTTTTTCAACATCGTTTATCACCAATTGATCATTACCGAAAAATATGAAAGTCGGTACATCCGAATGATCGTTACCGATTCTCACATTTTTCAGTAACGATCAATTGGTGATAAAAGATTTTGAAAGGGGAACAAGTCTCCATTTCTCATTCAAATGACTTAGAGACGTCTCCCGACCACAGCTTAATTCGATTATAATTATAATATTTGTTAATTTTTTGTAAGTTGTAATTTTTTTTCATTGCCTACATATTTCGTATATAATTATTCAACTTTCTGTTATAACTTTACTTTTTTTAATTTCTGTATGTAAACAACTTATCCTACCGTCAATTAACATTGATCAGAAAAATAGAATTTTAAGGGAGTTGCGCTGACCAACTGAATGATTTTGTATTTTTATTTATCTGTATAATTTTCAATCAATTTTTATTTCAGACTTTTTAAAGTTTACTACTATTTTTGCTGTGGTGATGAGTTTCTTGTTTTTCGTTTATTTTTTATTTTTCAAATATTTTGACTTTTCTATAGTTTTTTCAAACTTTTTTTCTCATTTTATTTTTATCAAGCTATACGGTTTTAGCAGTTGAGAGTTCTTTTGTTTTTTGAAATAATTTTTTATTTATTTATAATATTGTCACATTATACTTGTTGCATATTTTGTTTTATTGATATATTTTTTGTACCCACTTTTTTGACCTAGTCATAATTTTCTTTAAAACTGACTAACCACTCGACGAGCGCAACACATTTTACATTTGTTGTCCGCGAAACTTCAATTTTTCAATATCGAAGACAATTTTTCTTTCAAAATCTTTTATTACCGATTGATCGTTACCGAAAAATATGAAAGTTGGTAGATCCGAATGATTGTTACCGATTCTCACATTTTTCAGTAACGATCAATTGTTGATAAAAGATTTTGAAAGACAAATTGTCTTTGATAACGAAAAATTAAAGTTGGTGCACTTGTTAGTGCTTGTCACTTTCAATGAAAATCATTATCGTTCTAGGAAAGTCACGAATAGATAAAAAAAAGTCCCGTTGTAAATAAATATGGTAGTTATTCCATTACATCATATTCAAAACTTATTCTTAAAGACCAATTACATATTGTTCAAGGAACTGTTTGTTAAGTTGTTCCATTAAAAAAAATTAATATCATGTTTTTACTCAGAATAATGAAAAAAATTTGCTCGGGCGAACTCTAATTTTTTTTCCATGTCCAAAATTTTAGTAGAATTTCTTTTTTCATCAAATACTAACATCTTTTATTGCAACACTGGAAAATCGACATTTCTACACTATAATTTTCAGCCAGAATCGAAAAAGAAAAAAATTAAAAAGTCGGTTGCGCCACCACCAAAATATTTTTTCGAGCACTCAAATGTTGGTAGAATTACTATTTTATCAAGTACTAACATTTTTTGATGCAACACCAAAAAATCTAAATTTCTATTTCATGATTTTCAGACAGAACTGGAAAAAAATATAAAGTCGGCTGAGCGACCTCTAAAAATTTTTTTTGTAAACCTAAATTTTGGAAGAATTACTTTTGCATTATGTATTAATAGCTCTCTTGCGCAAACGCAAAAAAAAATCGATTTTATTTGAATCACCCTAATGTATATACTCGCCGGGTTATGCTGTACGCTATGTGTGCTTTGAACGCAATTCGGACCGCGGCCAGTGTCGTATTGTGACCAGGTTGTGCTCTAATTGGAACGCACCCACAGTGCGATACCGTGTTGCTCTGCGTTGCTTGTTGGAATGGTCCCTCTATCTCTACCTAAATAATCAGTTCCACTGAGTTAGTCCTCCCATATTAACTGTGTTGACTTGTTTTATAACAAATCGCTTGGTGGCAGTTCAGTGGTGTACGGTGTCACATTTAGATCGTTCAGTGGTTTATCATTTTCTTAAAAAATACATTTTTTAACATGACTCCCTGAGTTAGCCCTCCATGTTGACAATATTGACTTATTTTTTTTACAAATCGCTCGGTGCTCGTTCAGTGGTGTACGGTATCACATTAAGATCGTTTATTGGTTCATCATTTTTTCAAAAAATAAATCTCAAAAAATTACCCCCGGAGTTAGCCCCTCCATGTAGACTATATTAATTTTTCTTTCACAAATCGCTTGAGGGGCGTTCAGTGGTATATGGTATTGCATTTAGATCTTTCAGTGGTATATAATTTTTCCAAAAAAATACATTTCAAAAATTGCCCACGAGTGGTAACCTCTGAACAATACAATTATCGTTTATAGCATGTCAATAATAATATCATAATCAAGAGCCGCGGTAGCGGCTCGACGACAAGTATTAAAAAAGCCAGTGCAAGCTCTGCCGCACTCTTATATACTCGGTTATTCCAGAGCCGCGGCAGTGGCTTGACGCCAAGTAGTAAAAAAAGCTAGCGCGAGCTCTGCCGCACTCTAGCCCAGTCAAATTAGAAAAAAAAAAAACATTAATCGGTAAAGATCTGAATTTTGGTATACATGCTTATTACGGCTTCGTATTGAATATACTAAAAATCCCTGTCAATATCTGTTGCGCTCGAGACGCCATCTTGGAAAAAAGGTCCACTTTTTCAGTTTTTTGCCTATATCTCGGCAACTATAACTGATACGAAAAATTAGTTCAGATAAAAAATATAGTTTATTGAATTGCCTATAAAAAATCTTATTAACATTTTTTTTGTATCTCCAATACTTCAGCTGTATTCGACATCGAATAGAGAAGAAAGTCTCGTGAGCACTTGAAACTGTTGTGCAAATGGTTTTTTACAGCTTCATGATCTATAAAGATTGTGAATAAATGACAAATCATTCAATTCATTGAAAATTGTGCTAGTATTTCTTAGATATGTGAAAGTTCGTTTATTCTTACCAATTAAAATCGTTGTATGCCACTCGTACTAGGTGTAGCATTGTCTGAAGCCCAATCATCTGGTGGAAGTGGTAACCCCGATGATCGGGGTTGACATCGTCGAAGTCGTCGTACTCAAGTTGGCTGTGAGGCGCGTTGAAAGGTTCTTCATAAAACTCCCTCTCAATAGAACTCTCGTCTTCAATGCCGAGATTTCTGTTCGAGTTCAAACACGCGATACCTTGGCAATGTCCACAAATCGCAAGTGGCGACAAGAAAGACTGTGGTCTGGTCGCCGATATGATGGCATGACCTATAGCAGTGCATTTCCGTTCTAGTGGTTGAATTTCACATGTTCTACCTTTTGTAATAATATAATATTTTTCAGGAGGACATCAAGAGACTCTAGAATGCAGCTATTCACGTCTTTTAAAAAATCATCGTTCGGAGGATACGATGAAGTGTCATAAACCTGTGTTCTTATGTCCTCCCGAATTATCGTTGCAGCTGATTTTATTATTCGAAGCCGTTCCTCCCTTTCGTTGACTTTTCTCTGTTTGTACCAGTGATCCGACAAAATTTTATAACCGGTATTTCGGAAACAAACAATAGCAACTTTTTTCTGATTCCTCGTAATAATAATATCCTCCCCGTATTTCTCTTCAAGTTTTTTTTTTAATTATACGTTCGTCAGGAACGTAGCCTTCGAATAAGTTTAACAATTCAGGCAGTGAAAATTGGCACTCATCGCTATTTTCAATAAAATCATAAAATAGCGAAAATCCCCTTCCGAGGGGGAAAAAACCTGGACAAGTACATTGGTGGTCCCTCGTTTCCCTATGATATCACAAAAAATCCAAAACCCCACTTAAATTTTTTTTTTTAAATGTTTACTAATTTTATTCATATCCCGGAGGGAAACCAACCATATAGATCACGAAATATCCGGCCAAAAAATCAGACTTCACAATAAATGTTACTTTGAATTTATTTCCACAGAACAAAACAGGAATCAAAACATTAAAAAATCAGTGTTATCAAGATGAGAAAAATACCACTTATAATTGGTGTGTAAGAAGTATCAATAGCCTAGAAAAAAAATGAAAAAAGGTCACCATCTAAGTTACGTGCAGCAGTAAAATTTATGATATCAGTACTAGGACAAGTATTTCTTTGGCGACTGAGAATATATCAACATGGACGTACCGGCAACGTAGGGCATGCAGTTGGTGCATTACTTCTGGGATCTTCTAAGTCGAGTAGCTACTTTTGTTTTGGCTATGGCGCGACCAATGATGCCAAATAGTATTTACTTATATGACCTAATGAAACAACATTGCCTGCGTCCATCGCAAATTTGTCCAATCTCGTTCCACCACTTTTAATATCATTCTCCCATTGTGAAAGATATTCTTTTATCTTCAAGCGGCTGCATCCTTTTTTTTGCAATGTCGCTAAAGACCACGTGGGATGCGCTTTAGCAATGTTCACGACTTTGACTTTGTAGGCGATGGGAATCATTTCACTTTTATTTTTTTTCGGTTCCGATTCGTACTCGTCTGGAGAAGAATCAAGTTGGGGCACTTCGAATTGCAGTTCTTCGCAATCCTCATGAGCGTGAATTAATTCTTCTTCAATTACGAATTTTTTTTCACCCAAAAGTTCCAATGTATTATTATAAAGTTCTCCGGCCAATAACATAGAATCGTGAGATATTTCTTCCGAAGGTGTCGATGCAATTAAATTATTTTCCGTCAACAGCTCTTCATAATAAACTACTGCGTCCTTCAATCGCGATTTTGATTTATCACTGTACATGAATTCTTCAGTAATTTCCTCTCCTATTCCAGAAGAGCCAGCAACTTCTTCAGTCGACATTTTTAACTTCGAATTGTAAGAGAACTTTGAAATTTAAGAAATAGGCTCGTCTGTTCACGACTAAATCGAAAAATGAACTGCTGTTCAATTCTCACAGACTCGCGCACAGTCCTATGCGCAGATATCCGTTATAATCCTAAGAGGACCCCAGGTCAAAATTCTTTAGACCCTTACAAGGCCATAAAACTGAATAGATCAACGAGCACGAATATTTTTCAGTGAATGAAAAACTTTACGTTCTTGAGCTAAAATAAATTAAAAAAAATAATGTAGGGATGAGAAACGCTTTTAATAATTGTTGGGATAACAAAAAAAAAGAAAAAAAAAGATCCGAAGGAGGAATCGAACGCGAGACCTCCGGTGCAAAAGACCGAGCCCTAACCGTCTAGACTAGACGGCGGCTCGACAAGTGCTTGACATTTTAAACTCATAAGGCGCCTAGGAAACTTTGAATCGATTTTTCTCGGAATTTTCCGAGTAGTGCGTCCTACTACTTTAACCACGTGAGGTGCTAGGGGTCCTCTTTCACCACAAAAAAATTCGACCAAATCCCCGACCCCACGGTCGTGCCGTCTCCTTGTAAGATCATTCTCGGCTTATTCTGGATAGAGACACTGAGTTCTTAGCATCAGAATATTCTCCGATTCCATAATCAGCTCGACTATCTATCCTTAATTAATATATACACTGGTGACGGGGTAGTTCGGCTGCATTCTATCGCTGCAGCTGGTGTATTCCCAATCATTCTATTTTCTCCGATTTATTCTTTCCGGGTGACGGAGTCGTTCGGTTTCGTTCGATTCCTGCAGCCCGTTTATGATAAATTACCGATTGGTGACGGGGTAGCTCGATTTCGTTTTATTCCTGCAGCCAATTACCCATCCTTTAGGGGGTACTGGTGACGGAATTGTTCGGGTTCGTTCAATTCCTGCAGCTGGTATTCCTAACTTCCTTTCCAAAAAATAATTAAAAAACCTAAAAAAATTATTGATAGCTGGAGTTGGAGATTACTGATGCTAATTATTATTAAATTGAATAATTGAATTTTGAATTTATTAATTTGAAAAGTAACCAGAATAAGTTACTAAGGAAGGCAATAAACCCTTTTATATCAAAGAGCCTTTATTAAATTGTCCAACAATATTTCAATTATTGTAAGATTATATCGAGTCACGGACAAAAAAATATTATTATGATCGTATAGAATCACAATAAAAAATTCTAATTGATTATTTTGGACAATTTAATCACGAAAATTTATTTTGAGTTTGTTGTCCCAATAGTTTATTATTACAAAAAAATCGATTATTTCCTCATTATCTTAAAGAAAAATACTGCACAATTATATTATTATTGTCATTGTAAAAACGAACACCAACAAAATTTGGAACAATTTTATGGAGATAAAATAAATATCATTGTTTTTATACAAATAAAAATAAGAAAATCAAACAAATAGAAAAGAAACAACAAAAGGAGAAATAAATAAAAATTTTCTTTATTTTCAACAAAATTTTATGTACAAACAGAAATCATTTTTGTATCATTGAATAAACCAGATTTATTTTCGTTGTTAAGACATAATCCTCATTTCATCTCACGTTTCTTTCATACCTGTTCCTAAATTTCAGGTAGCTTGAACCGACGCATAACGACGTTTAAGCGTTTCGACAAATGCGTACAGTTACAACATGTCTTCTTTTTTATTAGCGATGACCTCGTTCGCTGCGAAACAGTAGTCAAACGAAATTTACATCGTAATTTGATCCCATGATCATACTTACTTGGAATGAAATCAATTTAAAAATAAAAATCTCAGTTTTTTACAGAATTTTTTTTATTAATGTCTAACAATAGCGCATGAATTCGCAAGAATAAAAATTGAAATTTTTGTTGCATCGGTCTAATATATATATATGAGGCATTCCACGCCAAATCGGCCACGTTTGAAATTTGCATTTTGTATTTTCTTGATTTTTTTTCTCTGTTAGAGCTCACTGAAAGCAACTTACTTGATTTTTTTCAATTTTTTATCTCAACGCGTCTGTCGGCTACGAATTTTTGAAAAATATCGCGATTCTTTTCATCAAATATATATAACTCTGAAAAATTGAGCAAACTTAATAGATGAGGGGATTAAAATCTTTGTTTTGAAATGTACTTCTGCTTGAAAATATGTTAAAGATTATTAAAAGATTAGTTCAATCAATTTTATCGGTTTTAAGCAAGAATTCGTTTTTTTTCACTGCGTTAGCCCCCCTTGATTTTCTTTGTAATTTTTTTACAAAAAACGATTATTTTTTGATGAATTTTAAACCTAAAGCGGTCATGGGGAAATGTTCTATTTTTTTTTATAATTATTATGTGGATTTTTTTCCCAGTTATCTATAACACTCTGAAAAAACGAGCAAACCGAAGGAATGAGGGACTTAAAATGTTTGTTTCGGACAACACTTTCGATTAAAAATATGTAGTAAATTATCAAAAGAATAATTGGATATATTTTTTCCTTTTTAAGCAAGAAATTCTTTTTTCCAGTGTTAGTCCCCTTCGGTTCTTCATAATTTTTTATACGAAGTAATTATTTATTTGAAGAGTTTTAAGCCTAGGGTAATCATGGGGAAATCTTTCGTTCTATTTTTTTATAATTATAACGACGGTTTTTTTCTAATTATCTATAACGCTTTCGAAAATCAAGGAAACCAAATGACTGAGGTGCGCAAAATTTGTAATTTAAAAAGTACTGTCGTTTCAACATATGTAAAAATTATTTAAAGATTATTTCAATATATTTTTTCTGTTTTAAGGTAATATATGGCTGCTTCACACTAGTCAAATGAGTGCTAAATTTTCATAATATATTTATGCAAAGTTTAACGCACTAATTAAATGAATTAACGGTTGATTTGTATTACAGCATGTCTTATTAACTTAAAAAAAATTGATAATGATAGATTTGCGAAATCATTCATTGATAACTGCAAAATTTCATGATGTCATATTTTCATCGAAATTCTTTAAAGAATGATCCGTATTTTTCAACTGATTTTTATGCACGACGTCTTATTTTGTTCCTCAATAGATCCTGTACGAAATTACCTCTATAAAAATTTAGTACTCATTTGATTACCTTAAGCTAGAATTTTTTTTATTTGTGTACGATTTTGAGTTCGATTCGATTACTTTTATCAATTTTTGTAAGAAACGATTATTGCGACAGCAATGGGTGCGTGATTGGTGTATAGCTCCGGCGATCATCAAGGTTAAGCAGCCTCGGGCGAGGCCAATACTTGGTTGGGTGACCGCTTAGCAATGCACCGACTCGCGTATCAATCGCTGAGCGGGAGGCAGTTTTTCTGAATTTCTAAAGTGGAACTCACTAAAAAAATATAGCCGCCTGTATCGGCCGGGTTTTCCACAGTTTCCCTTGGCCCTCGTGCAATTGCGATACAGTAATGGATTAGGAAGGAATGACAACACTCTTGGGGGGTCTCTCGGGAACATGGAACTTAGGAAATTGGGAATTAATGCAGTGGGGTTAAAGCGATAAAATAAGCTGATAAAAACCCGCGAGGGTATACGCAGGGACAATATAAAAAAAAAGAAACGATTATATATTTGATGAAATTTCGTCTAGGGCGATCGTGAGGAAATAGTCGGTTTTGTTTCTTTTTTCCTGTTTTACAATTATGATAAATATTTTTTCTAATCGATGTTGAACATATGGGGCATTCTACGTTAAATCGGTCACATTTTGAATTGACATTTTTTATTGTGTTGAATTGTTTTTCTCTTTCAGTGCTTATTAAAAGCAACTCACCTGATTTTTTGCAAAATTTTATCTCGACACGTTTATTGAAAACGAATTTTTGAAAAAAATTCTGATTTTTTTCTTCAAATATCAATAACTCCCTCAAAAATTAAGCAAACCGAATGGATGAGGGGGTCAATATTTTTGTTTTGAAACGTACTGTCGTTTAAAAATATGCAAACAAAATTTTAATTATTACATGAATCAATTTTTTGAATTCTAAGCAAGAAATGTTTTTTTCTAGAGTGTTAGCCTCCTTTGTTTTTGCTGCTAAATTTTTGTATGAAGCTATTATTTTTTTGATGACTTTTAAGCCTAGTTTGATAGTGGGAAAATCGTGCGCTGTTTTTCTATAATTAAAATGTGAATTTTAAAAAAATCAATTACCTATAACTGAAGTGGAGATCTTGAACCTCCCGCAGTGCACTAAAACGTTGCGATCGATTTTTGCAAACGAACCAAGCTGAATTCAGCATTGCAACTTATCCCAAGTTGTAGCTGACATTTCAAAGAAAAAAAGCACCCCCGATAGTTCCGAAGCGCCTATGGGAAGGGTTTTTTTTGCGTTTCGAAAAAACGATTCAATTTTTC
The DNA here is from genome assembly GCA_963989365.1 of Rhimphoctona megacephalus. Classification (NCBI taxonomy): domain Eukaryota; kingdom Metazoa; phylum Arthropoda; class Insecta; order Hymenoptera; family Ichneumonidae; genus Rhimphoctona; species Rhimphoctona megacephalus. Next base: position 5,691,289 of record OZ022423.1, read on the forward strand.
GCATTCACCGCATGCTTCGAATTGGGTAAAATCGCATAGTTTTTTCAATACGAGAAATCAACCCCTGCCCGAAAGCTCTCCGGGACTATCGGGAATACTTTTTTTTCCTTGAAATGTTAGCCATAACTTAGGAGAAGCTGCAACGCAGAATTCGGCTTGATTCATTTTCAAAAATCGATCGGAACGTTTTCGTGAACTGTAGGAGGTCCAAGATGTGTATCTTAAGAGCGTATCCCGAAAGAAATGAGCTCAGCTGGTTGTAAGGAATCAGAAAAAATGATGTCTTGCGATATCCGGTCAAAATCGTTTGATTAGTTCCTGAGCTATCATCGAAAAAAGGTTTTTTTTTTTCAAGGAGTGTTCTGGAATGACGCATTCCTGATAGCGGTAACGCGAGCTATTTGATCGGGGTTCGCTGGTGGTCGTTAACGGCGCTACGTACCGGGCTATATTCTTTTCGGACATTGCAAAAAACGAGTTACCGGATGAAGCTTTGCGCGCTGTCGTCGACGTCGCCACCTCTCGAGTAACAAGCTTTCGGGCAACGCGACATGCGCGCATGCTCTCATGATCGATCGCCATATTGATTAATCAGTCTTCGATTACCGGCGAGAGCGTTAAGACATGTGCCGTGCACCTTGAAAATGAATCGATCCTTTCTCACGAGATCAAATTCGGTCTTACAAAGCGAATCGGGTATTTTTGATCAGGATAATTCACACAGTAAAGTTACGGGCATATTTTCGTAATATAACGCGGGATTGTATTGATAAATCGAGATTCGGTACGAGCACGAGTTGCTCTCACTCTTCGGCCATCTTCGTTCTCATCGAACGTGTGATCGGAGAGTCTCGGGCCTCTCTCATTATTTTCCTCAGAAATAATTCGGGCTCATAGCTTCGGGCATTATTGTATCGTCTCAAATAAATTACTATTGTTACATTTTATTACCCAGGGTCTTCGCATTATAATTATTCCATCCACACCAGATCCTTTTACAAACAAGGGAGGGGGTATAACTGGATCTAGGATTGTGGCATAAAAAATAACAAGGATGGATTTTTCATGGCATCGGATACTCTTTGCAATGTCGTATCGTTGATCGTGCTTATTTTTTCGAAACATCAAGTTTTCGACAACCTGACAACGTTGCATTTCGCATTTTTTCACCAACTTAGCTATACCAATCGGTCAGTTCGCATTCGATCGAAACAAGACTAGGTTCATTCGAAAGTTGATGAAATTTATTGCAATTGACGACTTAGCTATTTCGAGTCGGTCAATTGGCGCCCGATAACGACAAAAAATCAATCGTTGTGCTTCAAGTGAGTATGACTGTATATATTAGGGTTTATAAAAAAAATCGACTTTTTTTTCTTAGAGTCGCAAGTAAATATATTAGTACTTTATGAAAAAATTAATCTCCCAAAATTTGAAGCTTCTAAAAAAAATTTAAAGCGTGCTGCGACTTTTAAACATTTTTTCGTAATTTCGGCTGAAAATCGTAACGTAAAAATGTGGTTTTCTTTGGTTCGCAACAAAAGATATGAGTACGCAATGAAGAAGTATTGCCATTGCCCAGGGTTCTCCCCTTTTTAGCTTTTTTTGATACAGCCGGTACCTACCTAATTTCCCCGGGTAGCAATGTGAGCATGCTCAAGCACAGTTACCAGAGGCGCTTAAGAAAGGTACCTCCTCAGCTGTAAGCAATGAGCTAGCCAGTACACGGCTAGGGGGCCACCATCCGCACGATGAGAACCGTCCACGGGAGGCACCCGGAGCCGTACACCGATCGCTCAGGCATCACAGCGAGGTCGGGACACGATTTTTATAAAGGTGGAGTCCAAACCACCCGGGATTACAGTGGAAACACGTGAAAAAAATCTCAATTTTTCATTGGTGTTTTGGTCGGGATTCGAACCCGGGACCCGCGGCGTGCGAGCCGGAGCCCTTATCCACTAGACCAACCGCTCTGCCACGCAATGAAGAAGTAATTCTCGCAAAATTTGGGCCTTCTAAAAAAAAATATACTAGAAGTCACCGCAATGATTTTTAAACATTTTTTCTAAATTCGGTTGAAAATACTGATATTAAGATGTCAATTTTTTGGTAATGCAAGAAAATATATTAGTACTTAATAAAACAGTGATTCTCCTGAAATTGAGCCTTTTTGTTTTTAATTAAGAGGTCGCCCTAGTAACTTTTCTAATTTTTTCCCCCTTATATCGGGTAAAAATCGTGATATGAAAATGTGGTTTTCATTGTGTCGCAAGTAAATATGTTAGCAATTTGTGGGCGATTGTTGAAATTTATTTTTTGAAAAATGTTATACCACTGAAAGATCTAAAGATACCATACACCAATGAACAACCCCCGAGCGATAAGTGAAAAAAAATAATATAATCAATAAGGGGGGGGGGGGGTTAGCTCCAGGGGTAATTTTTAAGATTCCTTTTTTGAAAAAATGATGATGATAAATGATCTTAATGTGATACTGTACACCACTGGACGGGCACTGAGCGATTTGTAAAAAAAAATGAATATAATCAATTTGGGGGGGGGGGGGCTAATTTAGGGGATAATTGTTGAAATTTATTTTTTGAAAAAATGAGTAACCACTGAACCATCTAAATGCGACACCATACACCACTGAAGGACCACCAAGCAATTAAAAGAAAAAAAAATCTATATAGTCAATATGGGGGTGGGACTAACTCACAATCAGTGGAGGTTAAATCATCGGCAACTCTACCTGATAAAAAATGTAATATTCGATAACATGATTATCATATAACATTTCCAAAAGAAGCATCTCCACCATAACAACTCTACCGTAAATAAATGCTTTATTTGATAAAATCTCTACCATATAAGATCTCCACTATTTGCCAACTTTACCATTCGTAAAAACCTACATTATCATCATTGTTGAAAGCCTCGATCACCATATATTGTTGACGCTACTAATGGAGGTTTTTTAAATAAAAAACATGAGAATTGGTGGAGATGTTATCGAATTATACATTTTTGTAGTGTACCCATAGCAAAATATCGCTTTAAAAAAAAGGCAATCGTCATTTTTTTCTGACAATCGCTTATGGAATTTGCTGATATATTTCTATATATTATTTATTTATTATTATTAGATATTATTTATGGAATTTGATGATATATTTGACGATATTGGATAATATGGAATTTGACGATGGAATTTGATGATTTGATTTGATGGAATTTGATTGACAGACATGTAATATGACCCCTACTTAGGCCAAGCGGCGACCGCAAAAAAATCAATTTTTCTGAAAATCCGATTTTTTTTTTTTGAAAAGGTAGTGTTCATCGTGACAATGAAGAAACGCTATGGTTGCCTAAACGAAACCCGAAACGAGGGTAGGGGTTATCGCGCAAAGGGAGTAACTCACTCACAAGGAAGGTTACCTACTGTACCCCCACAATCTGGGTCGAAAAAATTACGTTTTGTAGTTCACATCAAAGTATGAACCCTCACAAAAAATGAACGGTGGACATGCATATTTAAGGGGTGAAATTAATTCCTGAAAATCGGTAGTTTTTTCGTTTTTCGCTGATATCTTCGAAACTAAAATAGATACGGCAAAAGTTTAAATAGTAAAGTTATTCATTTTTCGGTGCTCTACAATAATATGTAGTCAAAAATGATATTAAATTTGTTTTTAAATTTTATTTTCATAAAAAACATGTTTTTTGATACATTTTTCTTCATCTGATCAACACAAATGTTCTTATTTTACCTGAAAATTTTACAAGATTGATACATTTGACAAACGGAAAATGTTTACTTATACATAGGTTGAGAATATCCAAGTATGCTGTTTTACCCTTGTCTTTGAATACTTATAAATCATTTACTTCTAGTTCAATGTTGTGTATCCATTTTAGTACAAGTGAATAAGTATCAGATGATTTTTTCCATTTTAAATAATTATTTCATATTACATATCCTCATTTTATTAACTAGAAATTTTTAATTCATGTATTACAGCTATTAAGATGTAATAGTACTAATGAAAAGTCGGAGAAAAAGCAGGCCATTCATTTATCAGTTTCTTTACTTTCATATTACGGAATGTATTCATTACAATAATGATACTCCTCAAAGAAGTATTTAAGACACAGAGGTTTTTTGCACCACGAACATGTTATAACAGCTAAATCACCACAAATATGACATCGTGGTTCCGAATTATCTCCAAAACCAAACGTCACCGGATTAATGAATTCAGGAGGTGCTCTTTTTATGTAGCCACTTTTGTACCATGCATATTTTAACATATTAAGGAGCCTCAGTCACGTAGGGCCGGGTTCCGTGGGTGCATGAACGGGCCCTCCCTTTTTTCAAAATACACATATTTGTGATAATACAATTGATAATAAATGTATTATCGGTAATTTAATACAAAAATTATCAGTCGCATATCGATAAATCAATGCCATAAAATTGATACAGCTTCACATCGTCGCGAAACCTCCCGGTACTTCGAGTATTTTGACAATTTAACACTTAATATCTTTTTTGATAAATCGATAACCCTAAACTTTTTAAATATATTTTGAATCCTCATAATCGAAAGAACGTTACTCTAGTTTTTGTTTAACATCTGTTGCGCGAGTGTAAAAATATTACTTGAGACACGCGTTTTGAGAGTAACTCTTTCATAAAGCCCGTATTAAAAATCCTAACTTTAACCATTTTTATCTTTCTTATGTAGTCGATGACCTTGTCTGAAATTTTGAACACGTAAATATAGGTACTTTATCTGTAATATACTAAAAAATTATTTTTTTTTGTCGTGAAGGCGTTCATGACCGAGGCTTCTTAATATAACGTGGAGAAGACAGTTGATTGTGAACAAGTCGACGGTTGAGCGCAACAACATCCTATCCCAAAATTCGGCTCAACATGATCCTATCCCAACATTTGGTTCAACAACATCGCATCTGAGATTTTTTTCCGAAAACATCGTATCTCGAAATTTCTTTCAAAAACATCATAATTCACATTTTGCTTCAAAACCATCGTATCTGAGATTTTTTTTTAAAAACATCGTATCTCAACTTCAAATTTAACGTGCACAATTTTCAAACGCTACGCCCCTGAAATATGGGTGATTTCTGCCCTGAATTTTACAATTCTTGCGCATCATTAATTTAAATTTCTTACTGTGCATTTATTTTTCTACATTACTGTATGACTGTAGTTATTGCTCATTGTAGCACTCATTGAAAAACAGGAGCTTCGTTTTTGTTTATTTATCTATATTTTTTTATATATATATATTTATATATATATTTATATATATGTTGTTTATTTATCAAAATATTAACGCTATATGCTGACATTTATTTATGATAATGAATCACATTCATGATCATCATCATTTGTTCCTTCAGGTATTATTGGTCTTTTCGATTACAAAAGATACTTGAGATTAAAAATTGTTCCTTTCAGGAATCAGTTTCTTTCCTCTATTATCACATGTATAATATTTGTATTCAACTGTTCGGCATAGTGTTATTTGACGCATTTCTAATCATCTATAATTTTTTCTCCGTTTTACAAAGTCATGAAATTATCGAAAATCTAAAAAAAACTAGAATTTTTCATCGATTGTTAAATATATCAATGCAAAGAAGTATGTGAATTCTGCATACCTGAATATTTTGGGGACACATTTTTAAAAAAGTGAAAAATCGTTTTATTCCGACGATGCAAAGGTGTACATCGTAAATTTTCTTTCACTGGCAGAGGATTATTTTTATGACTTCTTAAATAATTTATATAGTTGCTAAAATATTGGGAAAAAAAATCCACGAAAATTCTCATGCTTTCGGAAAAAAATTGATAATTTCACTTTTGATATTTCGTCACCCATGCTGTAGTTTTTGAGATAAGTGAATTTATTGATCAGAGTTTTAACCAGGAATAGTTGAAAAAAAAATATCGGAAAAAATGTAAGGAAATTTTAATGCATAGAATATAAAATAATAAAGATTTTTTACCTTTTGAAATTTTATCAGAAACCCCATAGCTTTTGAGTTACGGTCATTGAATCATCTGAGTTTTAACCAAATATGAATTAAGAAAATATTCGGAAAAAAAATCTGGAAAAATTCCAATGTATTGAAAATGATATAATATTTTTTCTTCCTCTCGAAATTCATTCACAAACCCCATGTTCTTCAGGATAGAGTAATTAAATTACCTGAGTTTTGACTGAAAAAAGATAATAATAAAAATTTTGGAAAAAAAAACTCAAAAAATTATCGGGGGATCACCATTTACCATCTTGAGGTTTTCTTTGAAAATTTATCGTTTTTGGGTTACACTGCATTTTCTTAATGGTCTCTTTTTTCACAAAAGCGGAATACTTGAAAAAAAAAAAAATTGCACAACGCTTTCAAAATAACGAAATTGAAGCTCAAACTTCCCTTTTCACGATCCCTGCTGAAAAAGTGCATACAAAAATTTCTTCTAAAAACATGATATACCTGAAATGGAAAAAAAATAGTCTGAAACAACGTTCCGGAACCTTTTCCCATGAAGTGTATTCAATTGAAAATACTGTTAATTAAAATGGTGAGCTTCTAATTTATTTAATTTACTTGATTTTTGAGAGCGTTAAAAAATGATAGCAAATTACGATACTTTCAGAGAACGTTGAAAAAAAAAACCAACATTCAAAAAATTCGACAAAAATTGTAAAATTGAGATTTTTTCGCTGCACTTTTGTATCTTTTGGTGTAATTTCTTAAGAAACTGATAATTATCAATAGATTAAATTACAATAATGAAAAGCCAATATTATTTTATTGTTGCTTTCTCATGAAAGAATATTCAAAATATGTTTATTGTTATATTGACATATTAACAAACAGCATTGGCAGTTCACATGCATATAGTAGTTTGCGAACGATGCAAAAATAATTACAATTATTGAAAAAACTTTAGAAGAGGCTACGATAGAAAGCCTGTGCGCTTTCAGGGATAAGATTCTTTTCGCAAAGATACACCAGATCACTTTTTTTTGCCTTATCCAATTCAAGCTTTTGTGTATAAGCTCTCCTGAGATCATGATACTTCCAAGTATCCGTTGTTTTTGATAAATTTACTTTCTGGTCCTGTCCTTGGTAATTGTATTTTACTTTTATGTAATCACTGTTCGGAATCGTACTGATCTCTCTAATCTTTGAAATTTGAACAGTTTTCCCGTCGTCATCTTTTTTCCAATTTTGTTTGTCAGCTATTTCCGAAAAGTTGAAGATTTCTTTGTTAGTCATTTCATGGACAGTGTACAAAGGGGATTTTTTTTTTGCTGATTTGATTATATTACACCACTCATTTTGTGTGTAAACAGCCTTATGACGACTGGCAGTTTCGATTGCTGCGTGCATCGAATCTCCTTCCGATTGCGTATGCCCCTTTTCCAAAAAGCGATGCGTAATTTTGATACCAAATTTTTTTTCTGCTAGGGTATAAGTCGCGAACACCATTCTATTGCGGTTTTGGCCTCCACAGTTGTCGCTGTAGAAAATTATTTCTTTGACTCCTTCTTCATACGCGTGCTCAATGAATTTCCATAAGCAACTGGAGATTTCATTTGCTCCACGTTTTGCAATTGTCTCATTCCACACGTAACAATGCCCAGTTTTTTCTCCTATATTGAATACTGTAAAGTTGTATACAGCAAGCTTACGACGATAATAAAGGACAGATGTTTCTGCCTTTGGTGTGGTGAGCACTTTCTGCAGATCAAAACATGCGACGCAGATAGATTTATTTTTGGAAGCATTTTCTTTATCTTCGTCTTTCAATTTTCTAACAATTTTTTTATTTTCTTGATGCTGCACGTATGCTTCTTCTAAATTAATTTTGTCCGAGACCGTTGAAAATTCATATTCAGTACAAATGTCGCACTGATCTTTTTTTGGTGTGTGAAATCTCAGGTTATAAGAATAATCGAACACGTGTCTGTAGCAATATTCAGATGCAAAATTCGGATCGTTTTTCGATTCCATCCAGTTTTGATAAAGTCTGTACATTGAAGCCAGATTGAGTCCGTTTTCAAGATAATTCGCTTCCGTACTTTGTCTGCAATAATGCGATTCAACCCGGGGAAATAAATCAATATGATCCATGACACTCTTCGTTACCGTATCAGGTATACGTTTCGGTCTATTTGAATGGTGACCGCGAAAATCTCGAGTGATGGAAGTGTTGCACGATGCGGTTTGCTTTCTAGTCACAGTACGGATCCATTGTTCGGTAATGCCTATTAAAACGTGATTATGGTATCTTTGAATTTGTCAATTGAGCGTAAGACAGCTCTGGAAAAACTTTACAATTGGCTTGACATTTTGACTTTTTTGAGTTTCTGATGGTGCGAATAAAGGTTGCCCTATCGCAAACGTCATGATTAGAGATAAATTTGATATTACTTTTATTCGATAGTTAAAGTATACAGGATAACGTCTATTGGTTTGAATAAAAAGTCTGTATAAATGTTAGTGAATTTGAAATAAATGATTATCACTTTTTATTCTCCTGTTACTTTGCTTGAAACCTGATGGTTCCAGAGATAGGAGAATCGATTGTTTCGACGTTTCTTAAAGTTTCTTAAAGTTCCAACAGAGGAGACTTAGGAAAAAATTTCGATGTCAAAATAAAAAAATTCTCAAATGGATTAAAAATTTATGAAAAAATTCATACGTATTTTTTGAATGATTCTAAAAACTTTTGATGCAATTTTTTTCGTGAAGGTGATACTTTTCGAGAAAAATATGGTGGGATTTTATATCATGCTGTTTTACAACAACCGTAATTTTGGACAAACTAAGAAAAAAAATTTAAACCAGGGTTTCGAAAAAATCAGACCTTCAGGCCGCCATCGCTGGTGTAAACAGGGTTATTTGAGTGCGGCAACAACGTTAAATGTCGTTGAAAAAAACGTTACAAAATCTTGACATTTTCATTTGCAACGCAAAAATAATAAAGACTTTATCGCCTATTTTGTCTTTACCCCTGGATCAAACAAATTTGTATTTTACCTAGGGTTGTAGTGAACATCGACCTGCATACTTTAATCACACTCTGCTCGACCGGAAACGTATATTCAATATTTAAGCGTTTTTTTGTAGAAGGATCGTCTTCTCCTTCGTTTCCTCTGCTTTTAGAGCTAATGAAGCGAGCGATGTAGTCCCACTGCCTAGTGTGATCTCCTAAGTTCCAAAAGGCATTGAATATCACTTGTCTTTGCTGTTCGTTTACTTTACTGTGACATTGAAATCTGCAGGTTTTTTCGCAGCCACTTGCCATTACTTTCGACGCAATTTTTTTCCCTCTCAGAGAAACCCCGCTTTGTCCAGAATTTTTTGCTTTTTTTGCCACAGCACTCTTCCATTTTGATGGATTGTTCGAACGCTTTCGTGATTTTGTTGGAACATCAGGTAAGGTGGGGTTAACTGTGTCGCTCGCGGAAACGTTATCATTAGTTCCGGTTTGTGGGGTACTGGGCAACGATTTTGTTCGCGTTTCCGGTAATTCACGGTCAAGGGGCTCTGGAGAATGAAGCTCCTCAAAATCACGAGGTGAGCAGACAGGGCTCTCTTCGCTATAACCCAGAGTCGGAACGGTAGTTGACGAATACCGTGGTACACTTACATTATTGCTCTCTTTTGACGTTAGTTTCAGTTCCAGAATATCTATGGAAATCATTCTTTTGAAGATTTTGTACATGTCGATTTTGAATCGCAGTTTAACCCGTTTCGGCCCAGGACGCCCCTCGAGTTACACCGTTATTTAGTGTCTCATAACTACTGCTACTCTAGACTAAAAAAAATTGAAAGCACACAATCTTTTAGTTTAAGATGTGCTCTTTCCAATGACACCCACAAAATTTCTCAAAAAAATTTTTGATTACAAGAAAATGCGGTTCAAAACTGAAAAAACATGATTTTTCACACTTTTTCTTGGAAATTGAGTTTTCGAAGGTTTCCCGGTTTGGGATGGACCTGGAACTGTACTAATCAATGTAGGATCGGATCGTGTTAAATATTTCGATTTTTTTCCTCAAAAACAACGCACTTCTGAGAAAAATAGTTAAGTATAAAAAGTTCGCAAAATCTGTCAAAGAATGCACCTAAATTTATAAAAATTTTCAAGAAAAAATTTCGATTTTGCAAAAATTGACTATTTGCAAAATCAAAAAAATCACTCAAAACATTTTGCAAAAAATTCTAGTGCATTTTTCGAGTGATTTTGAGAACTTTTAATTCTTGACAACTTTTTCTGAAAGTGCATCATTTGAAAAAAAAAATCATTACTTTTTTCACGAAAATTTTTCACTTCAGTCGCCATTTTAAATACCCTGATGTAAAAAAAAAAATTTTTGACCATGGATTATTGAAATTCAAACATTTATGCCACCGGTTAGGACAGTTCCAGGTCCATTCCAAACCGGGAAACCTTTGAAAACTCAATTTCAAAAAAAAAGTGTGAAAAACTATGTTTTTTTTTGTTTTAAACCGCATTTTTTTTGTGATTCAAATTTTTTTTAGAAATTTCGTGGGTGTCATTGGAAAGAGCACATCTTAAACTAAAAGATTATATGCTTTTAAGTTTTTTTTAGTCCAGAACAGCAATAGTTATGAGCCACTAAATAGCGGTGTACCTCGAGGGGCGTTCTGGGCCGAAACGGGTTAACTTGACTGGTAACGCTATTTAAAGTACCTGCAGTACATTCGAACCCATTTCCACCATCAATATTTTCGACGTTAACTTTAACGGGTTGAACTAATGATGTTTTGTAATTATTTTCCCAGTGCTCAAAATCTTCAGAAAAAAAATGCAACCATTTATTAAAACGATGAATAAAAAAAAATTTAATCATAATTGAGTTTGTTGGAGACTAGCAATAAGACGTTCAATTTTACTCACAGTCAGCTTCCATAATCGTAACACGCGCTTTCGTGATATTGTTTTTAAATAATTCAATTCGAAAAATTTAGCTGTCACCACTTCGTGACATGAAATAAATTTTTCTCGTTGCTGTAAAGCATCTACATTTATTTGTTTAATGTTTTACGATCTAACTTTAGAAGGCGATGACTGATCGTCATTCAAATTTTTATTTCCCGAATATTCTAGCAACTATATAACTCACTCAAGATGTCATAAAAAATTCTTCTGCCACAGGGAAAATATATAATGTACAATTTTCCCTCGTTGGAATACAAAGAATTTTCATTTAATTTTGAAATATGTGCCTGAAATCTTGGGCATAAAAAATTCGCATGCTCTTATGTATTGCTACTTATTAATGATCGATGAAAAAGTCAGTGCATTTTTTGGATTTGTGGTAATTCATGAATTTCATTTAAACGAGGAAAAATATTGCAGATAATCAGAATTTTACAAAATGATTTTGTGGCAAACAATGATTCTGTTAACTAAAGATATATTCATTTATTTATTTATTGAGAGAAAACAAACTGATTCCTAAAAGGGACAGCGTTTCATCGTCAGTATCTTTCTGTAATCGAAGAGACTGATAATACCTGTAATAATAATAATGTAACATAATTACCTGTTATAAATGCACCGTCATAATTAAATTTTACCAAAGAGTTTACACTTTTTTAAATAAACATTATCGGTTCATAACAAAGCTCCTGTTTATCAATGAGTGCTACAATGAGCAATAACTACAGTCATACAGTAATGTAGAAAAATAAATGCACAGTAAGAAATTTAAATTAATGATGCGCAAGAATTGTAAAATTCAGGGCAGAAATCACCCATATTTCAGGGGCGTAGCGTTTGAAAATTGTGCACGTTAAATTTGAAGTTGAGATACGATGTTTTTAAAAAAAAATCTCAGATACGATGGTTTTGAAGCAAAATGTGAATTATGATGTTTTTGAAAGAAATTTCGAGATACGATGTTTTCGGAAAAAAATCTCAGATGCGATGTTGTTGAACCAAATGTTGGGATAGGATCATGTTGAGCCGAATTTTGGGATAGGATGTTGTTGCGCTCAACCGTCGAAGTGACTGCAGCTGGATAATGTTATTTCTTGAATGCAGATTTATATCACTACCGGAAAGAATTACTACATCTGAAAAATGTCTAACAAAATTTTTCCATATTCGTAACCCGAACACATCTAATGGTTGAATTTGTCCTGTTGTTCCTTTTGGAATAATCAAGAGACGCGGTAGCGGCTCGACGCCAAGTATTAAGGCCCGAGACCACGGTTCGTGCGCGGTACGAGGGTGTATTTTTCGTAATTATTTTCAAGCAAACGACGAATGAATTTTTTTTTATTAATACTTATAGCCAATATATACATATAGAAGACTGTATACAAATTTTTGTACTCGAATCTAAAGTATAGTTTGCGGTGTACACCGCTTCCAAGAGGACACTTCGACGAAATTGCCGCTCGGCGGTTAACAGCGATTAAGCCATACGGTTCATCTGAAAAATAAAATAAAAATATATGTAGAAACTAGACATATAGGTTTACAGCATCACATCGGGGAATTTCGATATCTGAAAAAAAATGGCAGACCAGCGAATTTTATTTCCGATTTTCATAGAAAATTTCCATTGTTCATAAAAAATATATAGAAGGGGGCCCTTTATAAAAAAAATTCCCACGTGGTGCCATAGAGACTAGATTTTCAAACAGTTTGAGACTTGGTGCATGCAAATCGGATGTATAGTTTTTTTTATATGTTGTCAACCAGGTTGAAAAACGTAGTTTCGAAAAAAACGCGTTCAAAGTTGTGATGAAGGATAATTTAACATACAAAATACATTTTTTATTTGTCTCTTTTTTTTTGTTTCTCACCGTTAGTCAGCTATTCCTGGACCATACAACAGCTCCTTAGCATTCAGAGACTTATCATTTTTTTCATGTTTTGCACGCAGACGACCCTCAAGCGTGCTTTTATCTGCCACTCGGCGCGGTCGTGCGCTTCGAACGATTTCACATAAACCGCTGTATCTCCGTCAATTTTACAAATTTACTTAAAACATTTGGTGAGAGCATTCTTAATAAATGCATCTTTCAGAAAAAGGAAAAAAAAAAATTTTACCGTGGTCTCGGGCCTTAAAAGAAAGCTTGCGCGAGCTCTGCCGCCCTCGAATATGACGGTTTTCAGTCTTTTTTTATTTTTCAAACCGGTCTCACGGAGGAATGGGTAGGGTAAAAATTCTGAGTGTATGGGCCAATTTTTCTTCAATTTTTCTCTTTCCATTGGTCTTTGTTGCAAGTCGATCCGTCCACTCACTCCCAAGATATGATAATTATGTTCATTAAATCGATATCTCTATATTGGACAGTCGTTTCCACACTCACTTTATATTCAATCACACATACTCATATATTTTACAATTTGTGAGCCAAGAGACGGATCGCTATTTTTACAATTTGATTTTGGTCTGCGTTTTTTTAACAATAGCGAAAATAAATATTTGCTTATCTTTCGCACGCTTTTCCCTCGTAGGCTCTTTCAGATGTTCCGGGGCATTTCCAGGATATTCTCGAACTCAGTAGTCAGGACTCGGACGACCAGTCCGAATTTCGATGGTTCAATGTCCTTTCCACAGAGGAGATAGTGTAGAGCGAAGTCAAAGATATAGTTTCGATGGTAGCCCCGGAACGAAAGAGAGCGAAAGTTCGTCGATTTCTCTGATTTTGGGAAAAAAGGAAGGGCGTCGGCTTTCCCCACTCTCAGTCCCAGATAGAGCAATCGATTACAGCGATCGATGATATGTATCGATTGCTTGTTAAATAGTTCGAGGCCTTTCATATCGCAGATATATAAATTTAAATCTCACAATTTATTATTTAAGTAATGTATGTGTTTTTATTTAGTATTTAGGTAATGTTGTTATGTAGGTATGCTTCTAGAAGAGATGTAATTGAGCCCATTCTTTAAAGTTCAATTTCACTTATGTCTAAATCAATACCAACTGAGGTGGCGCCGGTGCGAGAACGATAGTTGTTTTCGCATTTCCAAGTTTTCTCTTAAACAATGGATATTAAAAAAAAATAGAACTACGTCCGGCTCTGTTGGAAGTCAAACAGAGCGATTATCATTATTTGCTCGAAATACAACCCATATATGAGAAAACTTGGATATAACACGTTCATATCTCATCTGAAGGTCTTTCTAAGACAGTGTTCTCGTTTAGAGGCTCAAACAAACGTGGCTCTCGGTGGTTTTTTTTTTTTTTTCATGTGAATAAAATTATTATTCTTTTCAAATTTTTTGCCCATATTTTATTGTACTTTAAAACAAGACAAAATTTTGTTTATCGAAATATAATGGAAGAATCATGTACTTTTGGGTAAACCAACGAATTACCTCGTCGTTGAAAGTTCAAATTTGTGGGAAAAGTGGAGCTCGGAATTCTTGTCTAAAAAAAAAACCGAAAACTCTGTCACTTCGACACTTGTTTATAGTCTATGAATTAACGGCTTTTTTGAGCTTGAACGAATAAGCAATGATTTACAATAAAAACTTGATTACATGTGATGTAATACATATATGTGTTTGAAATGAAGTTTTCAACAGTTTTTTAATTTTATTTAGGATGGGTAAGAATACTTCAGAGAATAAGCCTTCGTTTAAGATGATAGGTAAATTGGTTATTTTGCTACCGTTCCCCCCAAATTGGAAAAGCCACAAAAAACTGCCAAATTGGGAAAACTACGAAAATGATATTTCGAGTCATATGTTCGTCTGTAAATGACAAAAAAAAAAATCTGTATCAAAGTTTCGGAGTTATTATGTAAAATGTAAAATTATTTACCGCTTCCCATAAGACCACATGTAAAACTGTGCGATCTTTGATTTCCGATATCTCGAATGTGGTGAATCCTTTTGAAATTTTGCCCAAATTACATAATAGTGTCCTGAATGTGTCCTTAAAATTTAAAAAAAAATTATAGAAAAACGCTTTGGCGAGACTACTGCCTTAACAAAAATTGTATTTCGATCGCATGAGTGCTGAATCAAATTATGAGAAATGATTATTTTTTGTAAAATAACCCTTTTTCTTGAGTTATTGTTTAAGAGATTAAAATTTCAGGCGAACGGTCTAAAACTTTTTCATAATAACAATGAATATTACGTATCTTGGCGTTCCATTTCCGGACTCAATGACTTGTTATGGATTAGCGCTACATTTGCTCGTACTCTGAATATTAAAGAAGGAAATGAAGTTATCGTTTCATCGATTTTAAATCCACCTTTCCTATCTTCAATTACGGTTACGCCATGGAACATTGAGGACTGGGACATTGTGGTGGGTTTTTGTCTAATCACCAGTAAGTTAGTTATAAGGCGATCCTCACTGTCTCGTTTTCGTGCAAGAAACAAGTAGATATCTAATAAATAAAATCGTTGAATTTTCCATGAAAATAAAAATGATACGTTTATTTTTCAAAGCTGATCACGGATTTCAATTTTCCAGGAATACCAAGCTGATAGGATCCAATCAGTCCTATTGGATCAGATAAGTTTGGTAGCAAAAAATCAATCTATTGTGGTGTGGATATCCAAGGGCTTGTCGATAACATTAACCGTCGGTAAGATTCTTGGTAAAATAGATTGTAATAACTTATCAGCAATGTTATCAATGAGGTAAAGATTGTCGGTAAGATCATCAATCTGTAATATCGACAACGATAACATTAAAAACATCGATAAGACTGCCGACAAACCAGATTGATCGGAACACCTGATGGTAGATCAGATTGAATTATGAATAGTACAATTTTCATTAACCCGAGAAATGTAAAACGAAATGCAGAAATGAGTCTCGGAAAAACGATTGCTCTTATAAACTTTTGAAGAATGTTTTACTAAAGTTTTCGTTTTATTATCTAGATGAAATCAGTCCCGATTTTGCGTATGGAAAAATCGGCGATCGTACAGAAGTTCACGTTGAAATGCCGAGTCGTAAAAGAAGTTTTTCAAAAGACATTATATCGACTGTCGATAACATTGGATTCAGCATATCTAATATTTTATATGGTATTCCATTCGTTAAGAAAATATCCAAATGGAACGAAATTAATGGAAATCCAAACGATATTCAATCCTATCTAAAAAGTAACAAAAATTTAACGATACCCACAGTTTTTCGGGTGTATAATGAAACGGCAATGAAAGAATTTTCGTCCACCAATCTTGTTGATTTTTCCAATGGTTGTCCCTATGATGTTTTCGTGCACGAATGCTGTACACCGAAAGATTTTACAATTACTCAAAATTCAAAAAGCCGTTTGTACAAAATTCGAAAAATTCGGGAAGACCGTCAGTATATCAAAGCCACGAGCACTAATTTTTTGCAAACTGAATCTACAGTACCCAAGCAGTCCGCGGAATTAGTGGTACGTTTATTTACCATAAAAACAAAACTTCAATACAATCTACAGGAAAGACGAAATTTCAACGTCATGACATCAGTTCACAATAAAATATATGTTTCTATGAATTTGAGACGTAATTTGAATTTGTTGATCGGTAGTAAAGTGCTTTTAGAACCTCTTTCAAGTGTTGAACAGTCGGTAACTTCGATTGAAATATTTCCCTCGTCTCGATCAGTAACGGATCGAAAATTCAGAGACTTTCTTCTTGAAAAATTGTATGACTATGAAATCCTGATAAATTCTCGTTCGAGAATTTATTTTAAAGATGGAACGAGCTGTATGGTGCTTTGTTCACCTGAGCAATGTTCATATTTACTTCTCGATAATGTTCGGTTGAAAAATATCACCATAAATGTGAATAACGTTACGACGGCTGATACGGAATATCCAAGCGCCAACAATGAGGAAATTGAAATTGAGGAAATCAATTTAGCACCGATTTCGGTACTGTGAGTAATGGACAAAATTATTATTGTTATTATTATTTGCTACCAATGACAGCACCATCTTGCTTAGAAAAAAAGCAGCCCGAGCGTAATACTGCAGATCTTTCCAAATTCGAACCTACTTTTGTGAATATCAGGAGTGTTATAAAAATATACAGGGCGTTCCGACGCAAATGGCCAATACCGTAAACTTAAATTCAGGATCGAATTCCGAGTTGAAAAGACTTGTAATTTTGTTTGATCAGGCTTCCTCCTGATGAGTTATTAGTTATGAATCCATCAGTGGTCGCGCTACTTACACTTTAAACGATGGTCGTGCAATGAGAGATGTTCTCATATGTATAGTTTCAAGTGCTTAATTTAATAAACAAAGACTTGAAAATAAGTTGGCTACAGTAGTTGTGACTTTTAAACATTTTTATTTCTTAAAAACCATTAATAGAACGATAATCGATACTATAAAAAAATAAATAATAAAAAAAAAAAACAAAATTGAATAAAATTTTTTAAAATCTTTTGTCACACAGAAGAATACATTTGAAGAAGATAAAACAGTTTCAAATGTTTATGCCATTTGAAATCTTCGAATAATTATTGTTTTAATAGAAGTGTGAGAAAAAGTCTCATAGCGCGACCGCTAACGGGTTAAAATTGGAGGATACGCGCTCTTTCATCGTACGTATTTACTGCTGAAAGCAGCTCGAAATAGAGCTAAAGTTCATGAGACTAATATTGTAGAGCATAACATTTTTTTGTAAATAAAACCCGTGAAGGTAAGTTTCAATCGTTAGTAGTTCATTTCTGAAAGCTGATCGAAAAATACCTAGTTCTCGAGGGTTGAACAGGAGAGCGAACGTTTTTAAGGTACCTATTGTTTTATTCCGCTCACAGGATTATACTACTGAAGATGAAAAAGTGGCATTAATGGTTTTTTCGTACAAAATTGGATGCTTTAGAAGATTATTCCTGTAAGCTTTTGCTTTATCTTCAACCGTTTCAACAGTATGCGCAAAAAAGAACGTGTTTCCCTCAACTTTAATCATTAATCAGGAGAAAGTCTGATCAAAAAATACTACTATACTTTTCGATTCGAAATTCGGTTCTGGCTTGGGGACGCAGTTTGGGAATTTACGGTGGGATAGCCTGTATTTGGCGATTATGAGTGGAAATGGTTTACATATTCTTCGTAAATCCCAGCGTTTAATTATATATCGCAATCATATTCTCATAAAAGTGTCTTTTAGACAGCAGTTTTTAAGTCTGCGAAGTCTCAATATCCAATTTTTTATTTCGATCATTCTAATAGAAGAAATATTGTATTATTCTTGCTACGGATCATGTAAAATTTCAGACCTCTTCAATCGATAATTGCGGAATGCCGAATTGTTCTCGAGCTAAGTTTGGGTCTTAACGATTCTCAAAACTTTTGTTATGAACCGGGAAATGTTCTTATTTGTGGTGATGTTGGCGTTGGAAAAACCACTGTTTGTAAAATATTACAAGATATGATGCAAAGAACTCCTTATTCGATACACGTAAACACCATTGAATGCAGAGCTTTGAAAGGCAAGAATCCTTCTATCATTTACGTCCATCAAAATAAATATTTTAATATCTTTTATTATAGGCTTATTATCATCATGTCTTAAAATTAACGTAGGTAAAAAGGCTGAAGCAATGCATAAAATATTATCTACCGCTATGGTCGATTGTATACATCATCAACCTTCGATATTAATTTTGGACGATTTAGAAATCATCACGAGTTCGCAATCTGGCGAGGAAGAAAATACCCCGGATGCAATGAACGCCTCGAGGTGTGTTGAAAAAAAAAATAATAATTCAATGGCATAAAAATATTTGAACCGAAAAAAATTGTTCAATTTATTTCAGAATATTGGATCTGATTTTCAATATTTCTGCCACGTATCAATCCTCGCATTATGTTTCCTTAATTGCAACATGCACTAACATTAACAAAATTGGGCTTAAATTGAGATCACCGCGAGGTGTCCATTTGTTTCGTACAGTTTTGACAATACCCGATCTTGTAAAAGTAAGTAATTTTTTCGTCTCACTAGTAATATCATTTTTTATAAGTTGAAAAAAAAACAGTTTTATATTCCGGCGTTAAGGAGCACCGGATCGATATTTTAAGGCTTGCTCTGCAAAAACATATACACGTGCCAGAAGCAATGAATTTGGATTATTACGGAAATAAGACTGAGGGATGGGTGGCGCAGGATCTTATCGATTTTGCTGAAAAAGCATCATTCGCTTCATGGAAACGCCACGGTATGATTATATTTATTTGAAGCTATTTCGCTTGACGATATATTCCTTCAACACGTCGGCAGTCGCGCTGTGAGACTTTTTATCACACTTTTCTTAAAACGATAATTAGTGGAAAATTTAAAATGACATAAGCATTTGAAATTATTTTTATGTTCGTCAAATTTATTTTTCTGTATGTTAAAAGAGTTAAAAAAAATTTCATCATTATCTGTTAATTTTTTAAATGCTATTTTATGATTATAGCATCAATTATCGTTGTGCTTATCGTCTTTAAGTAATACAAGTGTTCAAAAATCACATTTAGGGGGGGGGGAAATATATTTTCACGTTCCTATTTATTAAATTAGACACTTAAAATTATACATGTGCTAAAACCTTTCACCGCGCGACCAACATTTAGGGTGTAAGTAACGCGACCACTGAGGGGCTAACGTTTTATTTAGGTTCTGACAAAAATCGTGTCTCTGCACTTATCAACTTGGTGGAAGTATTGTATATAACCAAGGATTAATCTATTAAAAAATCATTAAAGCACCAAAAAAATATGCTGTAAATTTACTAGCATTATTAGTAGAATGACAATAGCAAATTACTGAAGCGATGTTAGCAGCTTCCTTAATCGGACCGTCATAATTATGCTGATTGTTTCGTTCGAAGAGATCACTTCGTAGCACCGCTAGTATAAGTTGGCGTTACCACACATTTTAACTAAGGAAAAAACAAAAAAGTTGCTTGGCAACCCCGCTCCGCCATATCCGTTCTTCATAAAGTTTAGCGTCTTACGAAGAGATCACCGGAGGGATATAAATTAATTTTTTATATTTTAATTCTTGGGGTGGGAAGTGATCTCTTGGAACGAAGCAATCGGCATAATCATGGTCCGGTGTGCGCTGTTGAAAAAATCTGAACAACGGCCCATCCGAAACAAAAAAATTTAATGGTTTTAGGTTTAGTGTGACAGTGGCTATATCCCGTACCTCTAATATTAATTTATATGCAAAAATAACAAAATGGCGGACAAAAAAATAAAAAACGTGTTTTTTTGCCAAAAAAAATAGTAAAAATTAAAATTTTGCAATAATTCTGGTACGGGATATAGCGATAAGTGTACAGAATATGTGATTAAAATTTCATAAGGATCAGTTCAGTAGTTTCTGAGATTTTTTCAAAAAGCGGTTCGAAAACGTTGTTTCGAGAAAAACGCGTTTAAAGTTTTAATTTATAAGGTGAACAAGCACGCTCAGGTAGCGTTCAATGTATGGAAAAATACCTTCAGAATGCTCTGATCTTTCTGAAATTTTCAGAGAATATTTTTAAATATATAAACTTTCGAAAAATGCAAAAAAAAAAATTCGATTTTTTGAAAGTTTTAAAGTAGACAGATCCGTTAAAGCTTACTTCAATCTATTGCGAATAAGAACAAAGCTTGTTATTATCTATAAAAATGTATTATTGTCGTAACTCATTATTATTACATCTTTAAAAGATTGTTTTGGTTGAACAAGTCGTGCTCATTGTAACTTTGGTGAAGCGTGAGAAACAACCTTTTTTTTAATTAACAAGGGGAGGGCTCGACCTCGGGGAAACGGATTTGGATAAATTTTCGTGTAGTGGTAGTATTCCATGTGGGTATACTACCTATGAAATACTTTCGCCCAATTCCCAGTAATAGCGGAGAAAAACGCACCCAAAGTTCACCCCGTACTTTATATATAAGTTCTGTTAAATCTCGATCGAGCGTACCGTGGCGTAATTAGTAATGCTCTAGACTCGTACTCCCGCATGCACGGATTCGAGTCTAGCTGATTGACTTTTTTCTTTTTTTTTTAAGTTGCTCATAGTTATTTCATTAATTATAAAAGTTAAATAGCTGTTTCTTATTTATTTACTTATTTCTTTATTATTGTTTTTCTTTAATTGTGAGTAAATTGTAATTCAATTATTATCTACGATAATTAAAAATTATAAGTAGGTAGAAAATAAAATGTGAGTTCTTATACAATTTTTTTTAAATTTATTAACGCAATATTCTGCAATTACAAATCATTGGCAGATGTACATGATCCTGAATGATAATCATGATAAAAACATTTGAAACAAAAATTCTATCTACGCCAAGAACAATAAACAAATGCTGCTTTTTTACAATTACAAGGTATTTTCAAATGATCTAATGAGAAACAAGCTTCATTTACATTTGAATTTAAAAAATTTGCGATATTCTGGATGGATAGGTAGGATCTACAAAATATGCATTTTGTAGATCTAGACTTGACTTAAAATTTCCTTCTGATAATAATTTTATGGCTGTACGGATATCCTCCATTTTAAAATACGTTGTCTCTATGAATTTGTTTAACTTTTTTAAATTCAAAATGAGTCTCATTTTTCTTTTGTTCTTGGGAACTAAACAAATGCTGGAGATAAATTGCCCTTTACTTTTTTCCCATTTTTTAATTGCACCCAGTTTTAATACGCTATCTAGAGCTTCTTGCATCATGTCAGGATCGGTATCGGGAGGTGCGAGTATCGCCGGAAGGGGATTACCTCTATTTCTCTGAGTTGTTCGGCATTTTATGTTGATTCTGTTGTATATACATATTCTGCGACAACGTGAAGGGGGAGCGGTTGTTTGGAGCGAACTTCATTCCTCTCTTATTGACGTGGCTCGTTAGGCGATAACCGCCCCGAAAACCCGACGAGCCTTTCCAATTTAAATGCTGACGTGTTGACGACTGTTTTCTGTCTCCAGGTGTCTTTATAGAAAGACCCACTTTTTTCGCAGCTGAGGCTGTTTTTATTCTATTTCCTAAATCTTTCCCGAAGAGCAAGTTATCCGTGTCATACTCATACACATTTCCTGATTTGTCATCAGTTCCGGTGCTTTTAAGGGGCAATTTCCCTTTGTGGGATATTTTTCTTCCATCGACTTCTTAGTTTTTGTTTCCAAGCCTTTTAGTACGACTTCCTTTCAACATTCCGCCAAATTCGAATGAAAGTTGAATTTTCGGTCCTTTATCGGCGTTTTTGGACCCCGAGAAGTTCATGAGCTTTCTCACCCAAAGTGGGAACTATCGTCTCATCAGACTTATTTGCCGCTTTTGCGTCGTTAGCCACATTTGAGTTGTATTCGTCAGCATTCGTCCCAATGCTTGATCGGGCGTTCGAACCGAGTCTGTAAAAGCATACGATCTAGGTTATATTAGATGTATAATTTAATTTTTCCCTTTTTTTTCATTGAGTAGGAAGTCCTAATTAATATTGAAATATTTACACGTCCGCTTGCGGTTTTGAAGAGTCAACCTTAAAGTTTTTCATAGACTATATGCCATTTCGGGGAGAGCTGCATAACCTCACAAAACAGTAATATATACGATGGCGACCGATAAGTAGCACGTTCGGCACTGCATTCCCTACGAGTTCCAATAAGGAAAAAAGCCATTGAAGCGTGCAATTCGATTTGTTCTACTCACGGTAATTGTTGTGTCTTATGATACGTGTAAATATTGGTATAGACGCTTTAAAAATAGTGATTTCGATCTCAGCGATCGGGAGCGTCCTGGACAGCCTCCGAAATTTGAAGATGATGAATTGCAAGAATTACTCGACAAAGACTCAACGCAAACCCAAAAAGAGCTTGCAGCTCAGCTAAGAGTCACACAAGCAGCCATCTCCAAATGATTACATGGAATAAGAAAAATACAAAAACGTAGGAAGTTCCACACGAACCGACCGAACATAACCTTGGTCAACGAATGAACACGTGCCTGTCGCTGCTCGTCAAGCACCAAAAGAAAAACTTTTTGTGGAATATTGTGACGGGAGATGAAAAATATATATTTTTTGCTAATACCAAACGCAAAAAATCATGGGTAGATCCTGGACAACCATCGACATCCACTCCCCAAAAAAAAAAAAATCCACATGAAAAAGGTTCTCCTCTGCATCTGGTGGGATTTGAAGCTCTATTATGAGCTTTTGGAAACAGGTCAAACAGTTACTGCAGAACGCTACAGCCGACAATTAAACAAATTGAACGAGGTACTTGATGAGAAAAGGCCATTTACTGGACAAGGAAGCCGAAACGTTATGCTGCTTCATGATAACGCTCGACCTCATGTTGCTTGCGCTACTCAGCAAACCATTTTAAACTTGGGCTGGGATGTTCTCCCGCACGCGGCATATTTACCAGACTTGGCTCTATCCGATTATCAATGCAGCCGGTCAATGCAGCACGCCTTGAAGGATAACCGCTTCCAAACTCTGGACGATGTACGGAAATTCGTCAATGACTTTATCGGCTCCAAGTCTGCAAGTTTTTTTCGCGATGGTATTCGTATGTTGCCCGATGGATAGCGCAAGGTCGGCGAAAACAATGAACAATATTTCGAGGATTGATCTGATATTTATATATTTTATAATATAAAGTATTTTTTGATAAAAGGGCAAAATTAAGCTATACACCTAATATATGCTATTAGAGGGGGGGGGGGGGGGGGAGATCGCGTAGGCGATTTCCCTCTAACGATGGGACACATTGAATCTGTACCGAATCTCTTCCGAGGTATAACCTAGTTAAAAAGATACACTCTAAGCGTTTGAAAAAACGAGAGAGAGAGTGCCCAAAGGACGGATTCGTGAGAATTCAACGAAGAAATTATAAATGCCGAAATATGTACCTTCCGAAGCACCATTTTGGACAACGTCCTCAATTGCGTTAACTTTATTCAACAGACTCTGATATATCAGGATCTTGTTGTGATAAGATTCAATCTTATTATTAATGTATCAAAAATTGCGTAGAGAATTCGACGAGGTCCGGAGAGTGAGGAGAGGAAAAGTTTTTCTTTAAGACTGAGAATAAATCGATCGAATACGTTCTTTATTTATATTCAACTCATTAAAATATGTTTCACTCTTTATTTATTTATTTTAATTAACGAAGTATGAGATCAACTTTCTCAAGAAGAGAATTAGGTATTACAAGAATATTTAATTGACTCGAGAACGAAAGGAATGTTGTCATTGACCGATGGCGCTGAGAGGGGAGACACGCTATTAGAGAGTTCTATCTGCTGCTCGCCTTCGGTTGGCGACTAGACTAAGGCGGACCCGCGACGAACTACTCCAATACTTATCTATTTCGATTTTTCTCTTACTCATTTTTCTTCTTCTCTTTCTTCGATTATGTCGTTTATAAGTACACTTTTCCTAGTTTGATTAACAAAAAAACGTGGTGATCGCGCCGCGCACACAAAACATTATGAAGAAAGGATATGGCGGAGCGGGGTTGCCAAGGTAGTTTTTTTGTTTTTCCCTTAGCTAAAGTGTGTGGTGACGCCAGCGTATACTAGCGGTACTACAATGTGATCTCGAGAACGAAGCATGAGACATAATAGGTTCAAAAGTGAGGCGGAATGCTTAACTAATGCTAGTCATTTACAGGATAACTAAATCACCAAATCGATGCTACCAA
Source organism: Rhimphoctona megacephalus (assembly GCA_963989365.1). Taxonomy (NCBI): domain Eukaryota; kingdom Metazoa; phylum Arthropoda; class Insecta; order Hymenoptera; family Ichneumonidae; genus Rhimphoctona; species Rhimphoctona megacephalus. The sequence continues at coordinate 5,715,994 of OZ022423.1, forward strand.
ATTACATAATTACAATATTGATAAATTCACTGGTATAACTTGTAGTGTTTTCATACGAGGACTTGTGGAAAACATAAATTCATATTTTGTTTCGATATCACATCTCAAATGGTGACATAGTCCTCTCATATAAAATGCATGAGTAACGCATGAAATTGCAGTTGTGTCACCGCTTTTCCACTATTCTGATTGATTCGCTATGACGTTGCACGTACCTCGCGTCTCGTGTTAAGTAGATTTCAAGTCAAATTATCACAATGACAACCGGTCATTCAAAATATCTATAACAACTCAAATTCGTTTTTGACAAGTCAGGGCCAGGGAAGAACAATAGCAAACTATAATTATTCTCAGAACATTTCGAAAAAAGGCAGATTGCATTAAATCTTAAGTAAGGAAATAATAAATAATAATCTTTTATTTATAAATCATATTTTTTACTCCATTCTGATGTTTTTATTAATGTTAAGATTTATTTTATTATTAAAAATAACGTTAGGCAAGAAGTTGCCTCTCGTAAAGTGCGCGTTTAAATCACCTCGTTTATTCTATAGCTACTCAGTTTTGAATTAAAATAGATTTAAAACAAAAAAAACTTGAAAAACAAAAATACCGTTCATAAATTAGTGATTGTTACTTACAGACTTGGTCCAGTAAAATATAGTGCAACACTGTAGCTTAGTTTCTATGTAAATCCATTCTTAGTGTTACATGTCCCATAAATAATGAACCGGACTAATTACGTTTATGTTTTTTCAGCAACAAATAAACGCAACCAATCTGCCACTTTGACTGAGGAAGCTTTATCCGAAACTTTAAAAAATTACAAAACAATATCCCTGCACGGTGTACAATTGTACAAGAATTCGGGTCACGATTGGTCAAATATCGGTGGCTTAAATAACATTAAAGAAGTTCTTACGCAATTGTTGAAATGGCCAATGCAATATCCAGAATTGTATCGCAACGCGCCGATAAAGAATCAAAATGGCGTGCTTTTGTACGGCATGCCTGGCACCGGAAAAACTATTTTGGCTGGTGCAATCGCCAAAGAGTGTGGTGTAAATTTGATCAGCGTTAAGGTACTGTTGCACCCCAACATTTAAGCAACATTTAAGAAACATTTGCAAGTCAACATTCAAGAAACATTTCTTATTTTTTTATTTCGATTTCAGGGACCCGAATTGTTATCAAAATACATTGGGGCCAGTGAAGAAGCAGTTCGAAACGTTTTCGAAAAGTAAGTATGACAAATTTTCAAGTTTGTACAATTTTACTTTCAAATTTTATGTCACAAAGTAACTAATATTCATATTTATTCAGGGCTCGTCGTGCCAAACCATGCGTTTTATTCTTTGATGAATTTGACAGTTTGGCGCCGAGGTCAGTAAAATGCTTAACTTACATTAATTACAATAAACCTTTCCCTTGTTGAGACATCAGTCTAGCGGGTCTGCTGTGTCGTGCTCACTCGTCCGCTATCTTGTATCTCTTTCGCTCTTATGGATGCGTTCTCGCGACCGATCTTATATTTCCAATCAATTGCTGTTTCTAGAGTAAACAATGTTTGAGTCATAACTTTTGTTGATTTTATACTTTTGTTGTCGACTAATATTCGATTGCACCGTAAGTCCTCATATTGTATCATTTCATTTGAGATTGACTGTCATGAGGCTCTTGACGAGTTGACAAGTTTTGCAGGTCTGGGTATCTGGTTGTTTGGGGCTACGTTCAATGTCTAAGTTTATGGGAAATCCCCTTGCCCTTGATGCTCAAATTGAAGGATCAAGTTACTAAAAGGAATGGAAAAATTATTAAGAAATGCATATTTCACCAGGCGTGGTCATGACAGCACTGGCGTTACCGATCGAGTTGTTAACCAGCTGTTGACGCAATTGGATGGGGTTGAAGGTCGTGAAGGAGTCGCGATCGTCGCAGCAACCTCCAGACCAGACTTACTCGATCCAGCTCTCCTTCGACCTGGTCGCTTAGACAAATCACTATTGTGTTCATTGCCTGACGAGGTAAGTTTTATTACAGTGGAGTGAATGGGGCGCTGGAAAATAAAATGGGCTTTGAAAAAATGAAAAACATTGATTGACTTCGTAGAGTAGCTGTTAGGCATTGAAATGCTCACGGACTGTAACATCTTCGGAATTACTTCAATCGATATATGTATATTAGGGTAATTAAAAAAAATCGACATTTTTTTAACTTAAAGTCGCAAGTGAATATGTTAATACTTTATGAAGAGGTAATTCTCCCAAAACTTGGGTCTACTAAACAAATTTTTAGAGCTTGCCTCAGCGACTTAAATATTTTTTTCAATTTTTGGGCAAAATCATGATCTAAAAATATCGACTTTTCGGTACGCAATAGAAGATGTTAGTACTTAATAAAAAAGTAATTCTCCCGAAATTTGGCTTTAAAAAAAAATATTTAGAGGTCGTTTCAGTGATTTTTCTATATTTACGTTTATTAATTTCGGGCAAACATCGTGTTATAAAAATGTGGTTTTCTTTATGTCGCGAGTAAATATGTTAACAATTCATGAAAAAGTTGATCTCCCAAAATTTGAACCTTCTAAAAAAAATTAAGAGGCGCCGCCAGCAACTTTTTGATATTTTTTACTAATTTCGGCTGAAAATCATGATATAAAAATGTGGCTTCCTTTGTTTCGCAACAAAAGATATTAGGACGCAATAAAAAAGATTTTCTTCAAAATTTGAGTCTTTTAACCCGTCAGCAGGCGCGCTACGTACACTTTAAACATTGGGTGCACGATGAGAGATTTTCTCACATGTATAGCTTCAGGTGCTTAATTTGATAAATAGGAATTTGAAAACAATTTCGCTACAGTGATTGTGGCTATTAAACATTTTTATTAAAAAAAAACCATAAATGCAACGATAATTGACGCTAAAAACCAAAAAATAATATATAAAAAAATTCAAAATTTTTTTTTAACCCTTCTATCATACAGAAGAATAAATTTGGTGAAAATAGAAAAAATTTGAAATGCTTATACCATTTGAAATTTTCAAGTGATCATTGTTTTAATATAAGTGCGAGAAAAAGTATCATAGCGCGTCTGCTGACGGGTTAAAAATATTCTAGAGATTATTGATTTTTAGATATTTTAGACTCCAGTGACTTTTAGATATGTTTTCTAAAGTTGGTTGAAAATCATGACATTGAGATGTCAGTTTTTCGGTTGTGCAACAAAATATTCTAGTCCTTAATGAAACAGTAACTCTCCTGAAATGGGCCTTTTTGTTTTTCATTAAGAAGTTGCTCCAGTAACTTTTCTAAATTTTTTTTCCTAATTTCGGGTAAGAATCGTGATATGAAAATGTGGTTTTCTTTGCGTCCCAAGTAAATATGTTAGCATTTCATGAAAAAGCCATTCTTCCAAAATTTGAGCCTTCTACAGTCATTGGGGCGACCTCTAATAGCCCCAGCTGTATATAGATATTTTTTTATCATAGGAAAATTTTAATTATCTCCTAGTTGCAATAAAATACGTTAGTACTTGATGAAAAAGTGAATCTCCCAAAATTTAAGCCTTCCAAAGAAATGTTTAAAGGTCGTTCAAACGACTTGGATATTTTTTCTCATTTCATTTCGCTTGGACACCCTCTAAAAATTTTTGTAAGGTTCAGAATTTGGGAGAATTACTTTTTCATGAAGTAATAACATATTTTGTTGCAACAACAAAAAAAATTGAGATCTTTATATCATGATTTTCAGGCGAAAGTGGAAAAAATATTGATAAGTTGCTGATGTGACCGCTAACATTTTTTCGAGAGGGCTCAAATTTTGGGAGAATTACTTTCTCATTAAGTACTAACATCTTTTGATACGACACCCAAAAATCGACATTTTTTTATCACGGTTTTTAGTCGAAATTGCAAAAAAATATTGAAAAGTCGCTTGAGCACTACCTAAAAAATTTTGAAACCCTCAAAATTTTGGGAAAACTACTTTTTTTTTAAATGTACTAACATTTTTCGTAGAGGCCCGTAAAGAAAAAAATTATCGTTTTTTTAACCACTCTAATATATTTACATATTAAATCGTCTCACTGTTTTAGTTGTTCAACGCTCCCTATGGAGCCAAAGGCATTAGGGTTGTCAAGCAGGCAAAGTTTGTCAACTGTGCTTACGACCCTTAGGAAATCTCCGTTCGTGTTGGATCCAAAATCTGATTCTTTCACTATCTTTTTAGAATGACAAAGAAACAATTCTCAACGTTCTGTGCAAAGCTCAAGGTATCGATACGAAAAATCTCGATTTAAAGGATCTTGCTAAGCGATCGTCCGGCTTCACGGGCGCCGATCTTAACGCTGTTTTAACCCAAGCCAAATATGACGCATTAGAGGTCATCGTCTCGAATGTCCTACCCGTAAGTAAAATAAACCGTAATTACCCGGGTTTCAAGGGCGAGCGTTTTTGCATTTTTTACTGAGTATTTAAGAGTACATGAAAACACTGATTTCCTCCGTATAGCAGTTTTATAAAGCGCCGCCAGGGGACTTTTCACAGTATTTCTCGTACGAGATTCTTGTAAGGTTATCTATAAGAACCTTAGCTTTGCTGCATTTGATTATCTCATCAATAAATATCTAACCTTTTACAGTTTGCATTGCATCATATTTTATTTGTTACATTTTTAATATATATCGAATTGAGAAAAAAAAGAAATGCAAGAAATATGATTTATTGGGCGCAATGTCTATTTTTATTCATTGCAAGGTAAAATTTACTTGCCTCCACTAAATATAATTCAAGTAAGTTATTACGTGGATCGAATAATTTTTTTTACAATGTATTCTTTAGGACGGCATATTTTCATTAAATAAAAGGGCTGAATTTGAAATAACTAAATGTTGGAAATTATTGATGTGGTTTCTGAATAACAAAAAATGTATTCCTTTCTGAAAACGATCACTGTTTATCTAACAAAATATTTTTTCGCATATATAAAAGAACCTTTTTGTCATTCCAACCGCACGAAAAATTCAAATGGGTATATTTGACGCTACAAAAATCTCGATAAAATTAAATACTAAATATCCCGAAAAAATCAACTAAATGATGATGGTATTATTAATAAAATGATGTTATTGAGCAAACTTATTCACATTAGATAATATAATATTTGTACGCCTGAACTGTGCCATAAAAACTATACCTTATCAACTGGTGGGTTGACAAATCTAAGAGCGGTATTCGTAGTTGGTTGTTAAGTAATACTTGCGTGCTTTCGTAAAGGCAAATTGGCATCGCTCGATTTTTTAAGCGATCGTTAAAATATTAGGCGACATCATGAAATTCAAGAAGCTATAATCAATATCTATGACATCGTCAAATTCCATAGGCGATCGTCAAAAAAATTAATGATCATCTTTGTTTTAAAGCAATATTTTTCCATGGAATACACTATAAAAAAAATTATTTGATCAAAGTAATCCAATTTACTTGAATCATATTTACTGGAGGCAAGTAAATTTTATCTTGCAATGAATAAAAATAGGCATTGCGTCCAATAAACTATTTTTTGCGGGCTGACAATGTACGTATCATTTTTGTATATCAAGTTGTCAATTAGAGGATGGTGTAATCGGTAGCGTCCGTGTGCGTTAGGATGCGCATAGATGAGGTAGGTAGGTCGGATCGAATCCCCGTGTGGATAGAATAACTTTTCCGCGAAAATGAATCTTACGAGACATAAACATAATCAAATACGATCAACAATGAAGAAACACCAATTTAGAAAAAAAAATTATTTGTAATTTTTAAGTAGCAGTTAGAAAATAATTAATTCAATTTCATTGGAAGCATTTTTTTTACATGCGATCGTCAAAAGCGATCTCTTGATAGGCGATCGTCAAAAAAGGCGATCGCTTGATAGGAGTGAATTCGTCCAAAGACGATCGTTCAATAGGCGATCGTTTAATAGACAATTGCATAATAAGCGATTGCTCAATAGGCGATCATCAAAAAAAGCGATCTCCTTCGGACGAATTCGTTCCTATTAAGCGATCGCCTTTTTGACGATACTTTGCCATGGGTAACCATATTCGACTCTTCCATTGAGCTACAAAGCTTTTTTAGAAATATTTTCTAATTTTTAATTAAGGTAGAACATCCCAAAAATGGTCCAAGACAGAAAGTTTTGTTACTTAAAACTAACATTGTTTAGAGTATCTTGCACATCTTGGTAAAATTTCAAATATATAGATCATCCCGTTGTTGAGATATTTGCTCTTGAAATTAGCATTTCTAACACGCGATGCATAGGGTATTTCGATTAATATTAAAAAAGCAAGGTGATAGAAACGAATAAAAACTGTGGAATGTTCAAAGTACGAAATACTTGATAAAATTGATTCAGTTGGGTGCGTCTGACAATGCATAACCTGTCAATGACGTAACAGTAAGGTTAGGAGGACGCGAGTAGGACCGGTCCAGCTAAAAGTTTTCAGCCGCAGGCAACAGGACTATTTAATAATTGAATGTTATTTTATTTACTGTGTCAAGTTTGGTTTTTTAAATAGTCAAATATGTTATGTACGTACTTTGAGAATAGGTGAATTCTTTACTTTTCCAAATTATTGCCCATTATAAAGTCTGGAAGTTAGTTTACTTTTGAATGGGACTGTTTCATCTGTTCTACCTTAAACTTACTCTTGTTCAGTAACCGAAGAAATATTTACGTTCTGATCATTGATCTGCATAGAAATTAATATAACTTGCACTAAAACCTATTAACAATAGTTATTACAGAGCTTAATCTATAAATATCTAATTTACAAATGTTCAATTACAACGCGTTTATAACTTAGCCCAAAAAATATATATTATGAGAGTTACACCAGGCGATAGGTATTTAAAAAAATGTTGAATTATCCAGCATCCCAAAGCTCCCTAGCGTGTATTTAAGACGAGGTGTATCATGTTTCAACAATTCTTAATAACCTTAGAATTAAATGATATTCGCATATCTTGGTTGTCGAGTTTATGAAGCAGGTAGAGCGTAATTATGATACTATCATTAGCGATCTTACACGCCTAGATTGTGGGAGGTTATGAGTATATGTGTATGTGTGCGTGTCATGTAACTAAGGAAGCACAGGGAGCTTTATTAGCGCAAGCCCAACAACCCCATCTCGCTCCACTTGATCGCAAACTATGCTTCACTGAACGTCGAGGGGGTTATTATCTTATGCGTTATAATGATGCGCAAAGCGGATGGAACGGAGGGTCGGGCAATCATGTGAGATTGAAAGCTAAACGAGTTGTTAGTCACTTGCTACCAGTGAGATGTTTTTGAAGACGCATTCTCTCTCTCTCTCTCTCTCTCTCTTTGTTTACTGAATATGCAATTAGGAAGAAAAGTGCCCGAATCAAAGTTGAAAAAAAATAGCATACAATTAAGAGATGGAAATAGATTATAAGAAGATTACAGATACTTGACCACACCCTTTCCTATTAATATTTATGATCGCAGGGGCAGAACCTGTGCGTCGAAGCGATTGAAATTACTCAGCAGCATCTCATCGATTCATTGACGTCAACAAACCCGTCATTGTCGAAATTAGAGACGGAAAAGTATCGCCAAATGTAAATTGAAATCTGTTTTTTTATTTAACCCTAGAATCCCATACAATCAACGTTTTTTGCCCTCACACCCTGCACTGGGATAAATAATTATTCCAGTCGTTTTTTTTTGCACGAAACGTTTCTTGTATACAATAACGTCGAGCTGCTACCGCGACTCTTGATAGGGTTTAATTATATACCATTCTTTTCGTTGTTTGATAATGAAGAGAATAGTGTATAACAAAGTTTTATGTAAACGGAAAAAAGTTTCGAAAGAATGCAAAAATGACTGAATGCTGAATGTTTTTCTGAAGTAACGTTTTCCCCAGTGTAGCGTTCTAGGGTTAAATCGTTTCCGGTGATTTATTGAAATTATATTGTATATTGAATTTTTCAGTTACGAGCAATTCTCAAAGGGCAACGTTCTCGAAAATATTTCGCTTATGAAACAAAAAGCAACTCTTGCCTAATCGCTTCTGCAACGAGGATTATCTTGAGATTCGAAAAGATTGTTGGGGACTTATAAATTGTATTGAAGGTGATTTAATAAAAAGATGACATTTTAAGAATAGATTCTTATTTTCTTCCATTTTTGTATATTCATTACGAATGTATTGAGTAAGACTGAAGTAAAGCCGGGTATAGATAGAGTAAACGAAGGTATCCGAACGGGAATCACCGAACGACACCACATGCTCTCTTGTCATCGGTGTTGGGTCTACATCAATCGAACATAAAATATACGATAAGGCGCGGAACACGCCCGAACACCCGCGTACGCTGTTCAGTCGCGTTCGCTTGCTTTCGGCAACAAATCAACACTGTTTTGTTCGTGGATGTTCGCTACCGTTCTTTCGCTCTGTCTGTACCGGGCCTAAGACAAATCAATTGAAGCTTATGATTTATAGGATAGTGGTAGCCCTGGCAGCACCTCGATCGATCGGTTTCTTCTCGGCAACTTTTGAAGTTCTGTTCGAGATCTGAAGTTGGTTATCGAAGGTCTGAAGATTATTTCGTTCATAAATTATTGATTTTTCAGTCATTTAAGGAGGTGGCTTTGTTTACATTTAACATATAAATATTTGCAACTATCGTATTAATGGACAATAATAAAGTGGTATTTAAAAAAATCTTTAAATATGAATCTGAAGAGTTTGAATTCGAAAATTGTTTTTGACTCAAATTCCGTTCGGAAGTTAAGCCCAATTTTCTGCCACTATATTTATGAAACCTGTAAGATACATCGTATTATTCCTTCATGTCGAAATGATATGGCTCAATTTATGTTTTGAAATGGTTCCCTTTGGAGAACTTGATGGCGAAATTTTTGGATGTTATCAAAATACGAAAGACGTGCGAAGTTCTGTAATAGATGGCAGAGAATACAAGAATTACCCACTTATGCCTATGATACGTGGTGATACGAAAACTAAGCATAATCCGGAGGCTTCTTCCAGTCTAGATACTCATGCGGCACATGGTGTATCTTGTTGGTTGAAACTCTTCGCCTTGTGGTGTGAGGCTTTTGCAAAGTGCGAGCTCATGGTCCCGTCTCCTCAACGGAATAGAAGTTTTCATATTAATAATCGGTATAATAATTAGTATTTTCACGTGCGACTTAGCAGGGAGGATGCTCCGGTAAGACGTACAAACTTCACGGAATCTTGATTTTAAGTTGTTGGCATGAAGGAGCCAGGGCATGTTTCATCGTGCTAATGTCCCGCCAGATATAAACTACAATATTAGCTGCCTTCGTACTGATTTAATTTAACTTTGGCCCGTGCGACATCCGCCTTGCTTTTCGAGTACACTACAAGACTCCGAGGGAACGCACTCGCACCAAGATTATTAATACAGTTGCGATTACGGCGCCCAGACAGACCATCTACGCTTTTGCCACGCGTGATTTCGTACTTTATTATATCGTATCATTGGACAATGTCTGAGCAAAAAAAATGCCACACAACCTTTGTGTCGTAAGTATCATTAAACTTATATAACTTCTAAATTAAAGATTGCTTGGAATAGGATGGAATTAACATACTTTAAAGTATAAAAATTATGACACAACGTAATCGATCCTAATTCCTGATGTGACTATATTACTTATTGAATATAGAAACTGTATCGTAGGGGATGTCATAAACTATATAGTTAAGATATAAATATAATCTAGCTTCTATCGTAATTTAAACTTGTGAAAGTTCTGTAATTCAAGTATATATACGCTGAATCGAAATATCATGTCTGGTACTATCTGAGAATATTTTGTTTAATATTGACGCTACATACGAAATATAGAAGCTAGAACTGGAAACACGCTGTTTTCGCAACAGTCCAAAACTATTTCTTGGGGCACAATTTGAGTAGGAAAATATGGATTGCAGATTGTTTACGGTTGAAATGAAAGTATGTATGCGCAATATAGATGGGTAAGTAAGGTCGGCGAATAAAATTTAGTTTTCAAAAGTGTATGCCAATGAGAGGCAGACGAAAGCACGTAATTACATTTAGGACTGACTCTGGAGGATCTTTTTTAAAAAACGTCCGATTATTCGGTATAAATTAGAAGGTATTCAGTGGAGAAGTAAAATCATGGTGTGATTGTCCCGATTCTTTGCTCTCGTACGAAAACTCTTCTTAGAGTATGTACCAACTCTCGTAGAATTTTACTTCGCGTAACGGAGTGTATAGCGCTTTGGGATTACCCGGTGAATGTTATTGTCGACTTTTCTTCATATCGGGCTTTACGTACGCGAATGTCGCGGGGACGTAAATAGGTTTAACTTTTCGAGAAATGGTAATAAGGTGTAAAAAGTGTGGCAAAACTGTCGGTATTTACGCTAACTAATGTTCTTCAAACCTTCTAACTGAGTTAGGCCACGGAATTTTTGCGTCGTACAGCAGTTTGTTAGCTGGATAATTGGCTATTTTTATGCTAAAATGAGCGGTGGGCCGTTCGACACCCCTTCTGATTTTAGTACTGTGTCTCTTGAACCGTTGTCGCTCGAAGATTTTGTGCCAACAAATTCCGGGCGGTACAAGATAAGACTCTAACGGGGTAAGGATTATTAAATGTACGGAAATGTATTTCACCCGACTCCGCACTTCCCCCTTGACCCTCCATTTCCCGGTTGCTTCTTATAAGACCATTCTTTGTTTTAGGAATTCTTAAATATTCCCCCCCCCCCTCCCCCATCTTCTTACCCTTTATCACGCCCTACAACATCCTGAAGATGGTTGCGAAAGGATAAGGAAAATAAGAAAATTAACCTCCGTTGGAAGTTATACATTCGTTTGGGGTCGAAAAAAAAATATCATATTATTTGTGCTCACCGCTTCGTTCGCGTTGTTACAATGTTTGAACTTGATAACAAAAACCTTTGTTTTCTTCTTTCAATTTCTATGGGATACTTTTCAGTAGAACTCTAGTAGAATTGGGTGAGATATCAATATAGAGCCAACGCCATTTTGTAAGTGTACCGGCATATTATTTAAAATCCGCCCCGCTGAATCCCTCTATCATATTATTTGCTTGTGAAAATGGCAAATAATTACTTTTTCAAATTATTGGAACATACATTTTATTACCATAGTGGGCATGGTTTAATCGAAGTACAATGAAAAAGGATTGCTGCCAAAAAAAAAAACGACGTTCGATAGAGAATAGCCAAAAATATTAAGTGCAATTAATCATTGACGTAAAACGTTCGTATTTTCTGATAGCGTGTTATTATTTTTGCTCTTTACGTATGATCGCATGATGAATTCATCCAATCTCCAAAGATTGGATCAGGCATTTTAGACTATTACGAATGGTCGTCATCTGTGCAACAAGTTTGAAAAAATTCTCGTTATTGGACGCGGCAAACTACTCAGGGACCAATTACCAAAAGAAACATAGTAAGTAAAAAGAGTATACAACAAAACATTTTACTTTATACATCGTCATTTTTTTCCGGATTCACGTTGCTGCCATTTTTTTGAAAATTCAATTAGTAACTAAACATTTCTGTTTTTTTAAGAATAAGAGAAAAAATCATTTTTTGGACGAAAGCTAAAATGAAGTCAAAAAAGCTGTTTCTCGAAATGATCGCACATAAATTTCAGGGTGATGAAAAAAATCAGCGACGCTTTTGGGGTTTTTGGGTTGAACCACTTAAGGTTGTTGCTAAATCTTTTTGGAGAGTTGGGGGAAGAGGTGAAGTTCCTTTGCTTATGCATTGGGTGACGTCATCAATGTCAATTTGTAACAGTTAAATATTAACGATGTGTACGCACGATTAATTCAAAAATTTCCAATTTTTACTATATACTATGTTAATTTTTATACTATATTAATTACTGTATAGTAATTACTATATACTATACTAATTACTATATACTATATTAATTACTATATAGTAATTACTATATACTATACTAATCACTATATAGTAATAATTCTAATTATTATTTACATATGTGTTCATTTTAAGGCGAGAAACCAGTTTAGGAGGCCGACATCTTCGTGTTTTTCGTGAATTTTTTTAACAGGGAAGGAATAATCAGAATTTGTTTAAACTTGGAGGATATTTTATTCATGTTTTGAAGTACATTTTGTAATTTTTTCAAGTCATTTCCGCTGGAAATAGTGGAGTTAGAAGCTGCTGTCCATGGACGATCGCCATCCGAGTTTTTTGCTTGTGGGCATTCCTGAAGTCAAAATTTTTATCCGTAATCATTACAATTTTTTTTTTCGTTAACAACATATTTCATAAGAATATGAACCTAATTGTCATAAAAAAAGTTGAAAATTGCATGTTTTTGAGGTGTTTGAACACAATGTCATGTTTTTATACCATGTTTTTTCACCTTTTTGCATTAAAAAAAATATTTTTAATAATAATATCATCCCAGAGTTAGATTCATATAGATTGTCATTGAATAAAGAATATTCACATAAATTTTCAGAACGATTGGTCAATAACTTTTTGAGCTAGAATGCCCACCAGTTGAAAAAAAGTCGTTGCGAGAAAAACGCATTTGAAAAAAAATGTAGCGAAAACGAGAAATTCAAGGCAATAATTATATAAACTGCTCACCGGTTAATCAACTATTCCAGCACCATATAGCAACCCCTCTTCTTCTTCAAATGCATCATTTCGGGCTTGCATCTCCTCTTGACGAGCTTTCCGAGGTTCCTTGGTCTCCAACGAGCTGCGCCTATACTGTCTTTTCACGCGCTGCTCATCCATGTTCCCGGTAAAATTGAAGCTCTGCGAGCCAACTACGAGTTTTAATTCGTCCATCAGCATTAAAAGGGCTGAATTTCCTTCATTAAATAACGCAGTAGCCAAGAATGCTGCAACTCGACTATTTTCAGGCGAGCATGTAGGTGCTATGGAGCCAATCGCCAAACGGTCGAATTGAAACTTTCATTAGCGTTCTGCGTATGACCGCCTAAACATCTCGTCAGCAAATCGTCTCGATAAATCTTTGTAAATTGGAAGAATTTCTTTTTGAACGTCGGGGTGTAATGGGGCAGGGTGCGCGTCAGGCTCCGTTCGAAGTGCTTTAGCTTGCTGCCACTTGCACCAGCTATCTTCTCCCTCTGGACAGTTGTCGTGTTGTGGATTGTCGTCTGTGGGTATCATGTGCTGAAAAGTTGCCATTATGGCCTTCTTTATGTCTTTGATACTGTTTACATTTCTTCGTATCGCTAAGCCGTAATACGTGCTGAGCTTTTTCACCAAAGCCTCTGTCAACTTTCCTTTTCCCCCCAGTTTTTTAGTTTTCCTGATGTTTCGGAGCCGAGTTCCCATCCTTTTCTGAACATGGCCTATGCATTCACTTTTGACAACTGTCAGTTCATCACCGTAGGGATTTAAATTAACAACTGCTGTGAACGTTTTCGAATCTCCATCACCGATATAATTGCCGTATTTTACACCATATATTTCCTCCGATCTCAAGAACATCATTTTCACAGATTCCACTTCCATGCTTCCCGCGGAGCCTTCATGTGTTTTCATGCAATTTTCTTCGTCATGATCGTCTTTCCATGCTAGATATTCTACTGAATTTTTCGATTGGCTCTTCCAATATATACATGATTGGCAGTAACTGCTTTATACAACCAGATCGATGACTTTTCCGGAGTAATATCCGATGAGCGTTGAAACACCATAAAGTGATTTGAATCCTCGTTTTTTCCAAATTCCATCACCAGATACTTTCAAATTCAGAGTAGGTCTCTCGCGTTTCTCGTTCTCTTTCTTTTCTTCTTCAACAGCTTTCTTACAGCAGAATTCATACACTTTTTTCGCAGCGGCGTGGATGTGAGTACAAATTCCATTGTAAGTTTCTTCAGCTATACTATTGCTGATGTCCATGTAATTACAAAATAAATTCAGTCCGTGTCCGCCAACACCTAAGAGCCGCATGACAAATACAATCCTACGATTTATCTCAAATCCAGTGTTGAGTAAAGGACCTGAATTGATTTGTCTCGATCCACAGTGGCATTCGACAACAAGCTTGAAACCAAGGCCACGTTTTCCAGTTTCTTGAAATTTCACATTCTGTTTACAATTTCGATAAATAAAAATTTCCGATAAACCAGGGAATACGGTGAAAAATTCGATGAGCCTATAACAATGTACAGGATTTACAGTCACATTCTCACTGGTAGCAATCGAAAGTTTTTTTGCGCTGGCACTTCCATCTTCACTAACATTTGACTCACTCTTGGTGTGTTGATTTCCTTGGAAGGATCTCTTACGTGGTCTACCACGTCGTTCGCTGCACTCACGATAACCTTTCGGATACGCTGACATTTTTACTTCTAACACTCGGTAGGAAAGCCGGAGCTAAACTGACCTAACCCGACGCTCTGTCGAAATATTCCAAAGGTTCGAGTACCTTCTACCCAAAGCCAATCAAGAACATCTGCCGAAATCCCCCTCTCTCTATTATTCCGTAGTACAGAGGTATTGAGCCAGATAATTGAATAAGGGACTACCTGAGCGACCGCTCCATTCTAACTACCGCGCGCTTCGGCGCCGAACCGACGGGCGGTCACTTAAGTGCTCATAGCATCGGAACTAATCGGAATTTTGCTTTGAAATTTTGGCAACATATTCTTGAATAGTTTTACTAACAATTTATGAAATAAAAAAAGTTGATTTTTTGACCCGTCTAAACTGGTTTCCCGCCTTAATTAGTTAGGATTATTAGAAAATTCATTTTCAATGATTTAATGTCGCGCATTTTTTGGTCATGCGCGGCCGTTAGGTTGGATTCAGTGAGGCCTGGGACAGCTGTTTTAAGTGTGCTGACCCGTGTTTTAATAGGTTCCTTGACCAATCATGAAACCGAAATTTTTGGAGTTGGTTGGGTGTCAAGTATCCGATTTAGGAATGAATTTATAGGTGTTGACTCTTAAATTGGTTCGAGACAGAATTTGGTTTCGACACCCGAATTACAGGTGTCGACACTAAAATTTTTCGAGCCAGAATTTGGTTTCGACCTCCGAGTTACGGGTGTCGACACTTAAATTTTTTGAGTCAAAATTTGGTTCCGATCCTCGAGTTACGGGTGTCGACACTTACATTTTTCGAGCCATAATTCCCGTGAAAAAATAGCCGATACTTACAATACGGCCAGCGCTCGGGACAACATTGGCTACCCAACCGGTGGCGTCCAACAGTAGGACCGATGCGCGGCCGATCATGTTTATCTAGGTTGAAATTGAGCATACGTGTACAACGAAATACCAGTTCTGGCCCAGCAGCGTAATTTCAACGGCAGCCAACAGTAGGCGGTTGACGGTTACGTCAACCTTGGGCCGATGCGCGGCCAATCCTGTTCGCCAAGGTTGAAATTGAGCATAGGTGTACAACGAAATGCCAATGCTGGCCCAGTCGCGTAATTTCAACGGCAGCCAACAGTAGGCGGTTGACGGTTACGCCAACCTTAGGCCGATGCGCGGCCGATCCTGTTCACCAAAGTTGAAATTGAGCATAGGCATATAATGAAATGCCAATGCTGGCCCAGTCGCATAATTTTAACATCAGGCAACAGTAGGCGGCCGATGGTTATGCGAACCTTGGGCCGATAATGTTTACCGTTTAATGTGTTGTCAAGATCGAGAGCTCAATGTAAATACCGGCAGACAACGAATTGTTGGTGCTGGGCCAGCATAGGGCCTTGGACGTTAGCCGTACATGATCCCACTGTTTTAACATTGTATTAATTTGTTATGGTTTCTATCTACAATGATTACAGATGTGAGGTTCAATTATCATAAACTATCCCACGTTAATTGGTGTAAATATACAAAACCATACGGTATTACACAGGTGTTGTGATATTTTGATATTATTCTTCATCAGGATCTATAATTTCTATAAAAATCAATATTTTGCCATCATTGATATATCATATTAAGCGCTCTCTTTTAATGCTCATAATTTTACTACAAATTTGAGATGCAGATTTCAAACATACTGAAAAAATTTCTATACAGAGTTTTAAAAAATTGACCGTTTTTCGGATTCGGAGACCTCGAATTTTATTTTTATACACGTTAGTAATCTATTACTTGTTTATCATTGTATCTTATTGGAGTATGAATCAGGTTATAGAAAAAGTTACATTTCTTAAGTTTCGAAGTAGTCGATGGTGTAGTGGTTAGGGTCCCGAGTTAGTGATGTAGACATTAGGAAGGAAAATCGTAGGTAGGCAGTTCGAATCCTACTCAGGCAGAAAATATGTAACTTGAATAAATATGAACGTACTTGGTTTTTTTTGTTTTTCTTTAAATATATACCACCATTCGAGATAATTAATATTTTTATAGACTCGGAAAATGATCATTATTAACATAAATTTAATAGCAATTAAATAATCTAATAATAAAAACCGATGCTCGGTCGACGTCGGACCAGTCTCGGCACCAACGCTGGGCCAGCTTTGGTGTCAACTCTGGGTTAAGGGACAACACTACTGTGACGGCTTCAAAAATTCAATTTTTTGAAAACCATTTTAAAAAATCTAAAATACTTTTAAGATTGAAATGCCGTTGGACCCAGGTCGAAAAAATAATTATTTTCGTAGATATTGAATATTTTGTGGAGCGGTGCAGCGGTCCGCGACGCTCGGGGTCCCGCGCAGCTGGGCGCTGGTGACGGCGATTCTAAAACGTTTCTGGGCATATCGAATAGCGATCCATACGACGATTTCGAGATAAAAAAAAAGAGTGCATCGATCATGTCCAAAAACGTATGGGGACGCGCCTCCGCGAAATCGTGAAAAAAAGGATTGTCTGGCAGAGGAAAGCTCGCCGGAAAATTGATTGACGAGTTGAGCACATATTACGGCTTGGCTATTCGGAGGAACAGCGATGATGTTGACAAAATGAGGAAGGCAATTTGGGCAACTATCAAACATAAAATGTCCACAGACAGTGAGCCACAACATGACGATTGCCCGGAAGGAACCGAGTCGTGGTGTTCGTGGCAGCGCGCGGTCGCAAATGGTGATATTTTTAAATATCGCCATAAACCGCCTCTTCCTCAGGAAATATTGGAGGCAATTCAGCCAATCTTCGAAAATTTGAGCAGGGGCGATTTGCTGCAGCGTTGTTTGGGCGGCTATACGCAAAACAATAACGAAAGCTACAATAAATCAGTTTGGGCAATAGCTCCCAAGTGCCAGTCCGGAAGCAAAAAAATCATTGATATTGCAACTGATATCACGGTACTAGTGTTCAATGATGGCCTGAGAAGTCTCATGAAAGTACTGGAGACGTTGGGGATAACCATCGGCCCAAATTGTTTCACCTTTTGCGTTGAGACCGACGCAGCGCGGATCCAGCTCGCGGAGCGCTCGCTCACAGACTCTGCAAAAGAAGCGAGAAAAGTCTTAACAAGTTCGAGGAAAGAATCAGGAGACAACAATTTGCTTCTTGAAGGCCAGCTATATGGTGCCGGCATCGCTGATTGAAGGTAAATAATTTTTTTTTCAATTTATAACATAAATTAACAAACCTAAAACTTTGAACGCGTTTTTCTCAAAACCACTTTTTTGAGTGCGGCACGCAGCAGAACTCGAGCAATTTTTATCCGATCGACTTCAAATTTTTACTGTATCAATAAAAGTAGATTATCTAGAGAAGTACATAGGATTTTTTCGATATCTCAATAATTATAAAAGTTATAGCCTATTTTCGACGAGAAATTTTGCTCAAAAATCATTCTTTAATTTTAAAGGCGTGCCTATTTTTTAAAAATCAATATTTTTCCAAATCCCTATGTACTTCTCTTCAAAATATCATATTATTAACGAAAACACTCGGTATTTTTTTTCAGATCGACGTTGAAGAGAGTTCTGCTGCGTGCCGCGAGCCACTGCGGAGATGACGCGAGAGCTTCCCCAGCGCCACCATGCGGCGTGAAAAATGTGAAAAAATGTTTTTTGATACATTAATAAACAAGGAACAAAACCCAAAAAAAATTTTTCGAATATCTCTTTTTTTCCCACAAAAAAAAATTCTTGAAAAATGTGAAAAAATAGGGAGTCACAGTGGTGTTGTCCGTTAACGCTGTTCGCCAACTGTAGGACCGGTGTAACATTACGGAGTTAACCCAAGCGTTGCCCCACGTTGATGACAACGCCCGGCCAGTTGTCGAGCATAGCTGGCGCAATGCTGGGCCGATGCTGGGCCTTTTGTAAATCTTTTCACGGCGATAAACTACAAAAAAAATACTAGTACGTCACTAAGTTCTTAATAGAAAGAACGATTCATCCGTGCTCATTTCTACAAGCATCGCACCGACGTTGAGAAAAATAAAGTGAAATAAGAAATGTTCTTATTACTTGCATTTGACTGTAACAGATTTCAAATCACCGCGCTGATTCTTTGACTGCTTGTGCTATAGCCGCAGCTGCGACTTTGCCACATTTCAATAGAGATATCTCAATTAGCCTCACTTTTTCGGAAAATTATTGTTTATTTTTGATGATTTCTCGTTAATTAATTCGGTTACCTATCTTTTTTTTCGGTAACATTGTTTTATACGCTGTACTCGATACAGTACTCGTTTTTTGAGTAGTTTTCTTTATTTTTGCGGACGATATACACAAAAAGTACGAGAGTAATGGCCTTACCGCACACAACCAGTGCAATGGAGTAACATTTTTCTTAAACTTCAACAATTATTTTTTCTTAACGGGACAGACCTAGTTAGAATTTTCGAAAAATCGATTTTTTTTTATTTCATTTTCAAAAAGTAGAATCTCTTACGAACATTTTCCGCCCAGGTAAATGTAAATCGGACCATTATTCGCCGAAATACAAGACTTTGTAGCACGTCGTGTCTGAGCCATAGGTAAGCAGGTAGCGGACTTTAAGTGCGTTTTTCTCGAAACCATGTTTTTGAAGTCGGTGATCACTGTAGCTCGAGAACGGCTTTACCGATCGGGTTGAAATTTATATCACTTCTTCTATACATGGTAGTCCTCCATATGAACGAAGGATTTTTTTTTTGGATAATTATTTTTATTTTTAATAGCAAAAAATGGAACTGATATTTTGGTCAAAAAAACACTTTTGACTTTTAACGGCCGCCATTTTGTGAAAAATGGAAATTTTTCAAAACCCTTCGTTCAACCGGAGCATTATATCATTAACTAAAAATCCCCTCCGTTTTTTTTGTTTCAGATGAGCCGTTGCAGCGTGAGCTTGATCACCGCAAACCGTGTTTTTTTTTGCAGCGTCCTCGGCAATTGACGGTCACCAGCTTATTTCGATATGTATTGCGTTGAAAAAATTGCAACATATACATTACATATGTATCTTTTAAACGGATGAACTTTTGTTGTGAATTATTTTATCGTTTGACCAAAAAAAAATCGGAAAAAAGGCCTTTTCTTTGACGTTCCAACTAGCTCTGTCCCCTTAAATGAATGCGGTAACCTGCGTTCTTCTTTCGCCAGTATATTCGGAAAATATAGTTTAACAAATAGTAATTTTTTTACGAAGATCTAATCACCTCGAAATTTTTAGCAACAACCTTAAAAAAAGTTACGAAAAAATTAGGCAGATATACCGCAAACAGACACGCGAAAAAATTGAATGAAAAAAAAGATAAATTGCACGAAAAAAAAGAAATGAGCATTTCTGTTATTGTTTATACCAACATTAAAAAAAATCTGAAAATTGAGGTTTCTGGAATCGAGGCGCATTAGTGTGACAAACTCAATAATCAGACGATAATGAAATTTCATCACTGGAATATTTGTGATTTTGCTTAGAGTGCAAAATTCAAGAGCGTTCAAGAGAAACAAGGAGGAAAAAGTCATCGTTCGATTTCACAGGCAATTATGTTTGGAAGGATGGAAGGAGTGGGTTTACTCTTATTTAACGCCAATGTGAGCGCGTCTCACGCTTCGCTGCCTTGTGGCGCCATCTCGTCTGCCTGAAATTGTCACTGATAGAAAGGCAAATTGAAAACTGCATGTTTCAGAATGCCCCTGTCTTTAGTTTCCTTTTATATACTATATGGTATTTTCTCTTTTTTCCAATATAAGTGGTTAGGGTCCTGTAGTAACCTTTAGGAGCAGAAAAAAGGAGATTCGGTTTCCAGCTGGTTTTTTTGACGGAAAATATGAAATATCGGAAATAAAAGTTGGGCAATATTCTGTTGTTGTAAATTAAGGTTAGTATATAAAATTGCAATACTCATAAAAATATGCAACAGTTCGATAACCCAAAACCTGAAAGATCTCAATCAAGGTTGCGACAATCCCAACAAATTAGAAATCATTAATATGGAGATTAAATAACGTCTTGAATTTCCCGATCTGTTAATCAACCCCAATTTTCAAATTAATTAATCTCCCTAATGTATTGTTTTACTATCAGATTTTTGCAACAAGCCAATTAATATTTTCTATTAACAAATAAACAAAAATCAGCAATTTTGGGATTAAAATAATCTCAAAGTTACAGAGCGCGAAAATTTTTTTTGTAATCAAACGAATAAAGATTTTTGTTTTTCGTGGCCGTAAAGAACACTTCTTGGAATGACGGGAGCGAACATTAGTCAGTTTGAACAAGTTGCACTCGGAAAGGTTTTTTTTTCTGACGGCCCTAACGAAGCAACGAACGTTGCAATGTTTCTTGTATTTATCTACGATTTCGGTAATCGAATTTTTGTTCTGTCGCGAATGCTTTCTTTTCATTGCTTTCACGAAATTGATCGCGTCGTGGAACCGAACGGGCAATAAAATATACGAGGCTCTCGACCTCTCTCTTGATCCTTGAGTGTACTCTGTTTGGGTTTGTACAAGTCCTGAGTCAATTTCTGCACCGCACGACGAGGGGCGAAAAGACCGTCATTGCCCCCCCTCGTTCGTAAAGGAATAGAGTTCTGCGTTTTCAGGCATGGATCGAACAATTATTAACGATAGATTTCAACACCATAAGCAGAGACCGCGTTTTCAGAGATTAATAAGTTTATGAAACATATTCTTCATCCCCATGAATCTTTCTCAGGTTTTTGTGCGTTCGTTCAGCATTTATAGCACGCTGTTTCGTAAAGTTTTCGAGTGGACATCGTAAAATTTTAACTATTTCTATCAGCGAAAAAGATTTTTTTTCATAATTATCGTATGAACAATCGAACATTCTACGCCGAACTGATCAGTCCGCGATTCCGAACATTCTTGATTTTGTTAAAAATTTCTTATTTTTGAGTCCCTACCGGAAAAGAGTTATCAGGAATTTTTTTATATTTTTACCTCAATTCGTTAAAAAATTATGAATTTTTCTAAATTTTGCACAAAAATTTTTAAATACTCATATCATTTTTAAAATCATACGTTTTTAAATAAAATAGTACGTTGTTTTCTTTTGTTTTGAATTGCAGTTTCATGAAAAAAATACAGACAATTTCGGAATTATTTTTTGTTTTTTTCTAGCTTTAAACAAAAAATATTTCTTTTAAAAATCTTGCACCATTTTGGTTTTTTTGAAAAAAATCACCATTTTCTGAGACATACGTTTACACGTCTCAAAAAATTTAGCGCTTTTGACACATCCATATGTTCTATTTTTTTTTTAATTTTTTACCATGTGTGAACCGATAATTATTAATCGTCAATCCTGCGAGTACCCTTGCCGATTTTTACGAGCCCATCCCATCACTTTTAACCTCACTTTTCCCCCACTTCACTGTGTCTATTGCTATGATATCCCCAGAGTGTTGCCCACAGCCACTCTTTCCTAATGCAGTATTGTATCGCATTTGCACGAGGGCCAAGGGAAACTGTGAAAATCCCGGTAAATACAGGCGGGTATATTTTCACTGACTTTCAGCTGGTTAGCCCCATCGGAAACTCAGAAAATCTGCCTCCTGCTCAGCGATTTCGGGGCCGGAGTCACGCCGGCCCGCATGTTGGCGTATATATGAGCCAAAAACACTCCGATTTCGGCACAGTTTTGGGTTGTATGTATACGCCAACATGCGGTCCGGCGCGACTCCGGTCCCATGTGCAGCCTAAGCGTTTACCCAACCAAGCATTGACCGCGCCTGAAGCTCCTTAACTTGAGAGATCGCCGGAGTCACACACCGATCACGCGCCCATTGCCATCGGTTAGCTGTGATATTCGTGAATTCTTCTGTTTTTAATTTTCTACCACGTGTAAACCAGTAATTATCAATTATTAATCCTAAAATATATTTTTCTCAATTTTTTTATTGGTTATTCCATCGCTATAGCATCTTCTGTCATAGAATTTTTTAAAATATATATGGGGCATTCTATGTCAAGTGGGCCACCCGGAAAATTTTTATTTTTTGATTTCGCTCAAATTTTTTCATATTATTGTATCCATTGAAAGAACCTTTCTTGATTTTTTTCAAATTTTTTTGTCCATCCATTCACGAGATATGATTTTTTTTCGAAATTCGATGATTTTTTTTCAAATGCTTGTAACTTTGCGAAAAATGGACCAAATTGAGCTTTTTTTTTTTAAATCTTGGTTTTTTATTGCACTTTCCGAAAGTGAAAATGAAAAAATGCATGATGTCCATCTTTTTGTCTGTTCTTTAGCTTAAAGCAAAAAAACGTTGATTTCAGAAGGTTCGACATTTTTAATTTTTTTCAAAAAATTCTCTAAGAAACTTTGACCGATTCAACTATTTTTGAGACTAGTTTCATCGTGGCAAATTTTTTCCTTCAATTTTTTTCTTAATTTTATAAATTTTTTTTTAATGAAATATTTGTTTACTGGCACAGTAAGCTATTCAGAAATGTAATTTCGTTACATCCAATAATTTTCCATCGTAATTGACCTTGATGTCGGGTATGTATATGAAATATCTTTCGTTTATTCTTAATACATTTACCATAGAATAGGATACACAATAGCGGATTTATTTTCATGTTTTTGTAGTGCACATTCGAAAAGTCATTCAACCTCAGAAGCTTTTGTTTTTCTCGCCCACAAACCACAAGAAAAATTGGCATGATGGTAAACCAGTATGTACACAATGTTGTGTGTATTTTTGCGGAAAAGAATGTTTCGATCTAGCCACGATGGATTCAAAAAATAGCTCTTTGTGTTTTACAGGGTTGACTCTGTCATAAAGATATCATCCGAAACCCGCAATACTTTCCTGTGTTTTTTTTCTTTGGATTTTTTTTTATTATCTTTCCATCTGCAAAAATCGTTTGATGAAAGCGAAAGTTGGTTTTCGATAGCTTTTGGGATCGCTGATAACTTTCACGGTCATTAAACGACTTTTTGTATTTTGGTCCGCTATATTGTATCCACCATTTCGCATTTTCAAATTTTGAGTGCAGATTCGGTATCAACGACCCTGTAAACACCTGTCTACCAGCTTTCACTTTCGTTAAACGACTTATTGCATTTTGGGTCCACCCTATTGAACCCGCCATTTTGAATTTTCAAATTTCAAGTGCAGTTTCGTTATCAGTGACCCCGAAAGCCTCTGAGTACCAACTTGGGCATGAAAATTTCAAGGACGTTCCGAGATAATGATTTTTTACCAATAAAATGGTTATTTTTCGACGTTCGTTCATTTGTGTAAACAAAATCACCAGTTATTGCAAATTATTTCACATAAATTTTTATTCGTAAATATGCAATTGATACCAAAATATGGAAAAAAGTTTGAAAACCGAAAGAAAACTACGGCAACTACTCGGAAAATTGTTTTGGAAAAAGTGGGATTCCATAATCCCACTGTGCTTGAAAGGGTTAATCATAATTACATCAGAACCCTTTTTCCGCAAAAACACACACAACATTGTGTACATACTGGTTTGCCATCACGCCAATTTTTCTTGTGGTTTGTGGGCGAGAAAAACAAAAGCTTCTGAGATTGAATAACTTTTCGAATGTGCACTACAAAAACATGAAAATAAATCCGCTATTGTGTATCCTATTCTATGGTAAATGTATTAAGAATAAACGAAAGATATTTCATATACATACCCGACATCAAGGTCAATTACGATGGAAAATTATTGGATGTAACGAAATTACATTTCTGAATAGCTTACTGTGCCAGTAAACAAATATTTCATTAAAAAAAAATTTATAAAATTAAGAAAAAAATTGAAGGAAAAAATTTGCCACGATGAAACTAGTCTCAAAAATAGTTGAATCGGTCAAAGTTTCTTAGAGAATTTTTTGAAAAAAATTAAAAATGTCGAACCTTCTGAAATCAACGTTTTTTGCTTCAAGCTAAAGAACAGACAAAAAGATGGACATCATGCATTTTTTCATTTTCACTTTCGGAAAGTGCAATAAAAAACCAAGATTTAAAAAAAAGAAGCTCAATTTGGTCCATTTTTCGCAAAGTTACAAGCATTTGAAAAAAAATCATCGAATTTCGAAAAAAATCATATCTGGATGGACAAAAAAATTTGAAAAAAATCAAGAAAGGTTCTTTCAATGGATACAATAATAGGAAAAAATTTGAGCGAAATCAAAAAATAAAAATTTTCAAGGTGGCCCACTTGACATGGAATGCCCCATATACTACAGGATTAATGATTGATAATTATTGGTTTACACGTGGTAAAAAATCAGAAAAAAGTAGAAGGTATGGGCATAACAGGTTATTCGTTTTTTGAAACGTATAAACATATGTCTTGAAAAATAGTAATTTTTTAACTAAAAATATATTTAGTTGTTTTTTTTTTTAAGAAACTGCAATCGAAAACAAAAAATCTACTATTTTATTTAGGTACTTATGTTTTCGAAAAAGCTATATGTATGAGCATTTAAAAAAATGTTATGCGTAATTTTGAAAAATTCATAATTCTTTGACGACTTGAGATGAAAATTAAAAAAAAATTCATGAAAATTCGCTTGAGTAGGTACTTAAAGATAACAAATTGTCAATAAAATCTAAAATGGTCGGGGTCACGGAGTGACCGGAATGCCTTATATATAATAATGTCCGAAAAAACTAAATCCTATTGTAAAACTAGTTCCTTACAAAGAAAGAAATGTTTAAACTGTTTCCGGAACTTTCCGGTACTTCCGGAAAAAATCCGAAGAGTTAAAAAAAAAATCGTAAACCAAAAAGCGGATCCAAAACCCAAAGCTACTCAATTAAAGTCTTGAATCCAATAATTTTCTTCGATTGAGCGGTTAATTTGTAATACTGAAAGTTTTGTTAAAGTCGGTGACAGACAAAATAATTTTTGTCTCGAGCCGGATATTTCCGATTATAAACATGGGTTATTTTCAAGAGGTCGCCTTTCGTTTTGGCGTAGATGAAGTAGGATCCAAAAATACGTACGGACATAATAGTTATCATTTTTTAAGCTTCGATTTTCTACCCTTAGAAGGTTCAATCTTGAAAAAATATGAGATGTGTTTCATTGTATTTTGGTACGGTGTCTTTTTGTTTTTATCGAAATGGGTGCCGTTATGTTTTGGAACGGTGAGAGGGCAAACGTTGCCCTAAGGGCTTTTGCTTTTCAATTGACGTTGGTGTACACGTCGCTATGGACGGGGCTAGATATTTACCAGGCGTCGAGGCGTGGGTAACTCTGTTTGTGGCAATTTCTTGTTTCCATTAGGTTGGCCGGCCTGGGGGGGTGAAATTCCCCTTCTCACCCCTCGCCGGCCCCTCCGGGAGCGTTGCGCAACTTCGACAGCGGCGACGTCGAGGTTGAGGGAGTTGAAGAGGCTCGACGGGGGTTGGGGTGAAACGTTCCACACGACCTTACCTTCATTCTGTGCCGATCAAATGATGCGCGCCACCGACCACAATAACCTTCCAGCCCCCTGCTCCTCCGCATTTTAGTCTCCCTTGCCCCGTTTTGATCTCACGCTCGTAGCACAATCATTTTCTTAGATTATAGGAAATTGTTGTAAAACACGCGTAGCACATTGATTCGAAAATCACAAACGAAAAATAACCAACTTTCGTGGACAGAGTAGTTAGGTTTTAGAACATGACATTTCAAAAAATTTTATATATACGCACACATGCAAATACTTTCTCAACAATTCAATAAAAAAACTGTATGAATTCAGCCATCCTGGAGACGAGTGAAATATTCATTTTCGATAATAATGCCAAAAAATAATTAACAAATTTTCTGAAGACAATATTATTCAACTAATAATCGAACAATTTTTTTTCGTTAGGGGCAATGGTTATTTTTATTTTTCTGAATGCGCACACCCATAAAAAAGTTCTATTTAGATCTAATAGGATCGTTTATTCGAATTTTTTAAATTTGAATCAACGAAATTTCTATTCGTTTCAGCTAGAAAACTGTATTTAAATCAAATAGATAATGCTATTTAGGTCCGTTTATTCGAGTACCCACGTTAAAGCTTCTTGCTCCGGTCACCACGGGGCTGCACAGCGTCGATGCATTTTTCACATACGAATTGCGCTCTAGATGTACTTAAATTGCGGGAACCAAAGTAGTGTTTTAATATTCTGACTGACTATGTCTAGGAAAACGGACGTGAATTTTTGTACCTATCCAGAGTCGCAAACCCATAAAAATATTATTGAATAATATCAATTGAATATGGTATAATTAATATTATAAATATTATAAATAATAATGTAAATATTATTTTTATTTCAACTTCATATTCGTTATATTTTGAACATAAAAAAAATATGTCCGATTTTAATACATATATTCAATTTTTCATTAATCAAGAATATAAAAATATTGTGATAAAAAAAATTCTTAAAGTTGAATAGAGCTCTATTTGGCCGTGAGACAAAAAACATTGATTTAACTGGATCCTAGTTGAATCGACTAGAAGTTTTTTTCTGGATACATGAATTTCTTCGCATTTTTCTCTTTTTATTTAAATTTTTTTGAGCATCCTGAATAATTCGCAAGACATCCCAAATTTTTTGACAAGTTTTCATAAAAAGATGCAGCATTAGACCTGAAGAATTAAAAATTTGTTGAACGATCAGTTTCCTAATTACCACATTGTCAAAAATTGAAAAAAAAAAATCCTGCATAATCAATTTGTTTATATTTGATGTATTATTCTTATTGATAATTAAAAAATAGCAACGTCTTCAAGATGGTTGCATTTTTTT
This sequence comes from Rhimphoctona megacephalus, assembly GCA_963989365.1. NCBI lineage: Eukaryota > Metazoa > Arthropoda > Insecta > Hymenoptera > Ichneumonidae > Rhimphoctona > Rhimphoctona megacephalus. Next base: position 5,743,211 of record OZ022423.1, read on the forward strand.
AGATTTCTGTCAAATTTTTAAATACCGAAATACTGATGATATTAAATTTTCATTTAGGAATATGTTATATATATATGGATGGGACGAAAAATGGTGTAAAATGCGTCGAAAGTCGTGCGAAAAACGGTTACACAATCAGTCTCAAGATAACGCAGAAATAAAGCATTTTGATTGGTTAAAAAGAAAATACCTTCGAGTCGGCGAAAATACGTCAATTTTTATGCATTTTTTGGATGGACAACGGTATAGTTATTATTTTGAAAAATTTAGGTGTTCTTAATTATTAGTATTTTGTTTTTAACAATATGTTTCAAAATACGCGGCTGTTTTCCGGTAAGGTTATAACACGATGTGTAAAATGGCGTAAGTTTTAGCCTCTATCCATCATGCTCATCATATGAACATTCATATGGCGCCACTAATATCACCATATAAACATTCATATAGCCTTAAAAACGTTAAAAAAGTGGTTTAAGGTGCGTAAACTTTTAAAAAAGTGCGAAAAGTCGGAAATCAATAAAATTGCATGATTTAAAAACAATGTTGAATTCCACACAAAAAATTTTTGGTTATTTTGCAATAGACAAATACTTTCCCTCGATCATTTTTTTAATTCTGTAGATTCAAGTACTAGGTGATATTGTTATTTCGATATGTGCAAAATTTTAAAGAGATCGATCAAATATTTTTTGAGTTATCGCTTACGCCATTTTCAAAAATACGGTTTTGAGAAATTTGATTCATTGAAATCTTTACAGCGAGCTCCAGCACCAAAGGCTCCACGTTTCTATGCTAGCATGTATCATAAGTACTTTGAATTTCGATTTAAAACTTTGCAACTATATTTTTAAGATGGTATACTAACATTGAATGAAAAAAAATTGAATTTTTGAAGGTTCTAAAGGTATTCCTCCCTCCTTAAAGTTCTAAATTCTAATACTTTGGTAAAATCTGAATGAATCAATAGACATTGTTTCTTCATTTTCCTGCATGAGTTTATAGACATAGGATGACAATAAAAACGATCTTTCGTCGATAAGCAAATATTTCGGAAAACATAGTAAGGAAGAAACACGAGTATACATAAGATAATCCGGGCTATAAAGTTTTAAACGATAAGTTCTTTGTTCATTGGCCTAAAGGTTGAATAAGCCGAAGCTGGCTTGAAGGAAAAGCCCATCGAAGAGACATAACCTTTACAACATTCTCTTGTATTTAACTTTGCCATGAATCGTTTATCCCAAAGCGATTCGCAGTCAATTAATCCTTCTGTAAATGGAAGCGTTTTCATTTTCGCTGATGCTTCTGGCTTCAGAGAATAATCTTTCCTAAATAAGCCCGAGGCTGAAAACCGCGGAGGTAGAGAGAGAGAAAGTACGCTATGGTGGTTTGATAACAGCGTCGCTAAAGCTATCTTCCTTGAAAATCCAATTACCAGCCGTAGAGGAACAAATTTAAAAAACACAAATTATCCTCTCTCACTCTTGCCATCTCTCTCTCTCTCTCTCTCTATCTCTCTCTCTCTCTCTTTCTCTTTCTATCTCTCGCTTTCTGTTCCCAGTCGTATTAGTTTTCGTTTAAGGGAGCTTCTTATTTGTCCACCAAAGAAGCTGCCTTACGCAGCACCTCATTCAGTAATCCTTCGGATCGAAATGTCATGTTGATAAAATATGCATTTGATGCAAGATTTTTTCATTAAGTGATTGGATTTTGTGATTCTATAGTCACTCTCTAAATAAGGCGACAATTAACTTTAGATTTTCAAGAGTTCCATAAGTTCTGCGCCCAAAAGAATTTCGGTATAAGAACAAATTTATTTCAAATTTTGTTGGTAGTAAATTTTGTATGTTGTATTCTAGATTATTTACAACAGGAGCAAAATAAAAGATATCATCGCTGTTTGCATCACAATCCATTCAGGGGTGCTTGTATATAAAAAATACAAAAATATTCTTATCATATATATATATATATATATATATATATATATATATATATATATATATATATAGTGTTGTTATATCTCTCAAGCCAACCTTTGTAATCTCCGCAAAGTAAGCAATTTTTAATAGATTAAGTCGGACATGACTGTGTGTTTTACGACAAATTTCATCTTGATTATTTATAAGAAATTGTCTAAACGGAATTAAAAAAATGGCTTGGTAGGCTGTAGAGAAAGCAAGATTGAAATTTTGGAATAAAATGATCAGCAAATATTGAAAACTCTTCGAGTTATTGTGAAAACTGGCGAAATGAGTGGTTCCGAAAGAAACGCGTTTAATTTTAATGTCTATATTGATAATCTCATATGATTTTTTTTTAGTGAATCGTTTTCAAATCTCCCATTCAAGCTTCATATTGCAATCATACCTGTACGTGAATCAGTTTTATTAACCAGTTTTTTTGCAGTCTTCGGGATTGACTGAGCGTCTTTTGTTTGTTAAATCGTAAATTCGTAACACACTGTGAGGCCCATCGTTGAATGTAAGCGATACCGCTACATATTAAGGAGTTTCACCAGGGTAACAGGCCGAAAAATATAGGTATATTTGAGAATTTTTTAAAAGTAAACAATATCAATTATTAATTTTCTGTTTCGTGATACGTAAACTATAACGTTGGAACAATACAATAGAAAACGTTGAATCGCTCTGGTGGTGTAAAAGGGTGGGAAAAAGAGGTAAAAAAAGACGCCTCCAAAAACATCGCCGTGCGGTTGACAGCAAATTGGCGGCATTGATACCTGAAATTGAAAAACCAAAGAAATTTAAAAACAGCACATAAATAGCTATCGTTGTATGAACGGGAATTTTAAAATTTTGAAAAATGGAAGCATGACGAGCATATGATAAAAGACATTAAAATTGTACTCACTTCTCGTGTATAAAAAGTTCATTAAAACTGAGTCAGTTTGGTCAATCAAAAATCGGTCACGTAGGACGATAACGAGAGACGTTTCTTACAGAATGGAACTCTCATAAAGGCGGCTGAATTGTTAGATTTTCTGATTTGCTGTCAACGCGGTTGAAAAATGTGATTTGGAAAAAACGCTTTTTAAGTTTCATTTTGAGATTACTCACACTTAGTGATGTAAAATTGCATTCCTCGGTTTACAGAAAAATTCATCTTCATTCATTTTTCGACTTTGTCATTGTGAAAATCTCCACGAGCACATATCGACTTTTTACCCTGGTGAAACTCCTTAAAGCTACTTACGGTGACAAGCTCCACAATCTGCATTCATATCTATCGTTATAATCTAATGTCACCGAGGGGAATTTGTGAATTTGATTTTCGCCAAAAAATGAGTTTTTGGAAAATTCTATCGGCATGTAACCCCACAAGGAAGTTGTCTCACTGAAACATTATCTATTGATGGTATGTCGCATGATATCTATCTATTCTGTCATATTTAATTTTAAAAAATAGATTATTCCAATCGTTATTTCATTCCCTTAATCCCTAACCCTGCGGCCGCAGTTGATTTCTTCCACTGCATTGCATTCGCCATAGTGGCCATAACATTTTTTTCCGTTTTCGTTTGCCTTGAGGATAGGGAAACGGCGGGAAGCCCTTGTTAGTGACGTTAGTGTAGTTGGTTTTCTGGATCGCGTACGGCGCGCGAACTATGCGACGTTTTGCCGAAGATATAAACGTGGGTTTCATCTATATACACGTGACCCTCACACGTTCCGATCTGTATGAGGGAGCTATGCATATATATGGGGCACTGCATGCCAAATCGACCACTGTTTACATTTTGCATTTTTTATTTTGTTGATATTTTTATTTATTATTGAGTTTATTAAAAGCAACTCATCTGATTTTTTCGAAATTTGTATGTCAACACGGTTATCGGCTACGAATTTTTGAATAATTTCAAAATTGTTGTACACCACTTCTTGGCATACAATTTTCTTTTACCGTCAATATATTTTTATGAAAAAAGAATAATATTATGCAGAATAATATTAGTAAGCAAGTATCAAGTTTATGCTGAAACATGCCAAACCATTTATCAACACTTACGTAAAAAATAACGGAGGAAATAACTTACATAAATTATCAGCGGAATTAACAATAATCAGCGGAAAAATTCCAAAACATTAAAAAATGAAACGAAATTTAATATCAATTTGTAAAATAATCACTACCAAAAGACGTATGGTAGTGACGTCACACCATCAATGTAACTGTTATACAATCCTAGCGACTGATGCTTAGCAACCAATTGTTTTGCGCTGATCGAACTCGAGCGGGTATATAAGTCAGTGTATTGGCACGAATTCCCTTGTGAAAGTGAAGAACAGAGAGAGCGTTTTTATCAAGATCTCAAAGAAATGGAACGTCGATATCAGGGACGTTGGGACATTAATATGATGGCAGATTTCTGTTGGATGTTGAAGAGGGAAACATCCAGGAAAGGCATAAAACGCAAAAGAAATCCATTAAATAGGTCGTTTGAAGAAAAAAAGGTGCATTATAGCAGAAGGCGACAGACATTTGTAAGCGGACCCAGATATTTCGGCGTATTGTCGGTGGAGTAATATCAGCTTTTGAAAGTATAAAATAGGTCGGTGAAAAAATTTACAGATATATAAGTCTTAGAAGTATTTTTATCGTGTTGGCGTTAAAAAATGCGTTTTTTTCGTAGTTTTCGCCAAATATACGGGGTCTGCAGGTCCTGGATCCGTGCTTTTTGGTTCCTACAGTGTTGATACTTATGACCTGATGTGAATATGTGAATATCTAAGTATAATGAAGCCAACGGACCCTCCCAAAGCGATCTAGCTGGCGCTAAACGAGAATAATGGCCTATTTACATCATTTTTTGAGGTTATCAAAAAAATGGTACACAGGATCTCAATTTTAACCTCGAATATCGATTCAGCAGCTCAAAATACGTAGGAAAAGTATAGTCATATCCGCCACACACCCAACTTTTTTTTTGTGTGCCTGGGTTATTCTAGCACATGCGCGATATAAACTGGCCTTGAGCGGAGCCAATCGGGCCTTGCATAGCAACAAGGAGGGCCAATAAGAGAATTTAGAGGCCAGACTTTGGTTCGAGATTATTTTGCGGAGTAACCGGTGCCCGAATTATTTTTAGACGGTATTATTATCATTATTCCTTTGTTCCAAACAGTATAAAAGGCTGTGCTCAGAGGCATCAAGAGCTCATTCCTGGCTTGGATCTGGCTCGAACTCCAGAAGAGAATAAAAGCTCTGAAAAGTAGAATCTCTCAGATTCTAATAGCAACTATCCCGCGATCTTCTACAATTTCACACTGAGAGAGAGGGACCCATTCGGTTTCGTTTGGGTCAAAGATTTTCGGTGTGAAATTTCCTTTACCCTCACACTGGAAGGGAGGGACCCATTCGGTTTCGTTTGGGTGAAAGATTTTCGGTGTGAAAAACTTTCCTGTGTTCTTTACTGAGAGGGAGGAAACCATTCGGGTTCGTTTGGTTTAAGGATTCTCGGTTTAGGACATTCTTTTCTTTCCATACTGAAAGAGAGGGAACAATTCGGCTGCGTTTTGTTTGAAGATTCTCGGTGTGGAGAACCCTTTACATTTTTTTTAAATTGCTGCTCGAATCTGAATCTCGAATTTGGTGGATTTTCATTTAGATTATTGTGTCATTTGAGCTTCTGGAGAGTCGAGCCGGGAAAAGAAAATAAAAATAAAAATCAAATCAATAAATTGTCCAAAATAATTAAATTATTGTTGAATTATATAGAATCGTGAACAAAAGCATTTTTGAATTATATCGAGTCAAAATAAAATCGCTAATTGATTAATTTGGACAATTAAAATCAGGAATTTATTTTTAAACGAAAATCGATTATTTCCTAGCAGTATTATTATTACTTTTTGCGTTGGGAAGAAAGACACCCAGCGTTGATTAATTTATGTCATAAGACAAAATTAGCGAAAATTTTGATAAAATTGTAGTAAAAAAAAAACCAATATCTTTGTTCCCATAAAAAGAAAAGAATCCATGCGAATAAAATAATAAACACGAATGCTAAATAAGTAAAAATTGTCTTTATTTTGAAGAAAAATTGCTCTACAAGAAAATCATCTTTATGTTCTAATGAATAAATTATCTTGTTACTTTGTTAACCCGTCAGCAGGCACACTATGCACACTTTAAACATTGGGCGCGCGATGAGAGATTTTCTCACATGTATAGCTTCAAGGGCTTAATTTGATAAATAGGAACTTGAAAACAATTTCGCTACAGTGATTGTGGCTATTAAACATTTTTATTTAAAAAAAATCATAAAAACAACGATAATTGACACTAAAAACCAAAAAATAATAATTAAAAAAATTCAAAAACAAAAATTCAAAAATTTTTCTATCATACAGAAGAATAAATTTGATGAAGATAGAAAAAATTTCAAATGCTTATGCCATTTGAAATTTTCGAGTAATCATCGTTTTAATATAAGTATGAGAAAAAGTCTCATAGCGCGCCTGCTGACGGGTTGAAATTGAATCTCTGTCTCTTCACGCTTTCTTTCATACCTGCTCCTTATTATTAAGAAGCTCGAATTCACGCGTAACGGCGTGTTCGATAAAAACGAACCGTTACAACTTGGCGCCCAACATGGGGCGGGTATTGTAAAAGGAAGCGAGAATAATTGAAAAATAAATCGAGTTTGAATTTATTAAAAATTAGAGTCAAATTAAAAATTAATAGAATCAAAATGTCAGATAATAAAAATGGAGCGATTCAGGTCTTCAAAATCCTGAAAATCTAACAGGAAAATCCCCTAGGAGATTTTAATTCCACGATCCCACCATCAGGGGCGGGTGATATTTTTCACGAATCTCGTGCTAATTTGGATAAGAGATCAATAATAATCAAATTGAAGAAAATCGGGAGGAAAATTTCAGAACTCCAAATTCAAATAGAGTTAAGAGACACATAAGTGGAAATACTGGGGAAACATTCCCGAGTTTGGAAGAAACAATGCTAGATCTAAAATTACAAGTGAAAAGAATGGACGATCTAATCATTGATCAGAACAGAAAATTGGATGAGCTAAAAGAAGAATTTAGGAGTAATTTAACAACGACCCAGGCACAAATTGCAAGAGATGTGCACGAAATGTACGGGCCTTTGAACCGTCGTATAAATAGAATGGGGCAAGTAATCGAAGACAACGCATCCAGGAATGCAGTGACCGAAGTAAATGTTGCACAACTACAACTAACTGTAGAATCTCAAAGACAAAGGATTCGAGAATTAGAGAATAAAGAGAAATTCCAAAGTCCTGAAACAGAAAGTACTAGAATTATCCCTCAAAATCGAGCCAAAAAACAACAAATAGAAAATGAGGAAAAATCCAAAGAGGAGGAGGAGGCTAGGGAAACATATCAGGCCGTTTCTGAAATTAGAACAAACAAAATTAAAATTAAACCTCCTACTTTCGATGGCATGAGTCGCGGTAGACCAATTAAATTTATTAATGAATTTCGTCATTATTGTGAGGTCACAAATCCGACGATGACAGAAATTAAGTATCTGTTAGGACAAAGTTTTGAAAAATCGGCAAAACAATGGTGGGTCTTTGTGGAGGATGAGATCTACGAATTCGAAGATGTAGAGAGCAAATTTATCAACCGATTTTGGAGTAACGAGGTTCAGCGGAAAGTCCGAAAAGATTTAGAATTTGGGTCCTATCCAACCAACGATAACAAAAATTCGAAGGTCGAATACACGATTAGGATGTTCGGAGCTGCTAGAGATCTCATCCCTCCCCCGAGCGATAGAGATATAATTGCCTCGCTATCTCAACATTTCACTGAAGAAATACGAGCAACTATCATTAGCCGAGGATTTGAAACCCTCGAGCAACTCATCGAATTCTTATAAAAAATCGATCAGAGTGGTCCAGTGAACTCGAAACGAGAAAAAGAGGTTCCTCAAAACAAAAATGGAAACGGAAACGAACAGAGACTTTTCAAGATGCCTCAACAAAATTGGAATAATAGGGGATATCAAAATCAACCAAATTACAACCAGAGGCCGAATCAACAAAATGGTAACGGGAATCAACAAAATTACAATCAAAGGCCTAATCAAAACAATTCAAACTGGAATCAGCTGTCGAATCGAAACTCCTACCCGCAAAATAGGAATCAAAATCAACAGGGTTGGAGTCAACCAAATACAAACGGGAATAGAAATCAAACTTCGAATTACAATCTAAATGGCTACCCAAATCAAAATCGTAATAAAAATTGGGGACGACCTCAAAACCACAGCTGGGGTCAAAGTCAAAACAATGGAGGGTATCAAAAACCCTAGCCGCAAAATAATGAAGGAAACAAAGAGGTGAACAACAAGGAACGACCTATACAAACGGTCGAAATCGAACAAGAATCCCAACCATCGAGTTCCAAAGCGGGAAACGACTAGACGTTGTACCCGTACAAACCGAAAATGTAAATAGAAAATATATGAAAGTATGTGGTACAACGGAAAAAAGGAAAAACACAAATAAGAAGCAGAACAAAGATAAATCAATGGACCACCTCACAAGCGAAAAACAAGAGATAAAAGACATGATTCCAATAAATACGATATTCACAGACACCCGAGAATTTCTATTAGGTGAAGAAATTAATGGAGAAGAAGTTCCAATTATTGAATGTCCTGAAATATATGCAAAACTTGAAGGTATAGAGGTAACAGCGTTAGTAGATTCCGGTTCTAAAGTAACCACGATTTCTGAAGAATTTTTCTTAGAAAATAGATGAATTCTTAAAAATTGCCCGATTTTACCTGTGACGGGTGTTACGGTAAAGGGGGCAATCAAAGGAAAAATGACCAAGATAAGAAGACAAATAATGGCTATTACAGAGATTGGTTAAGTCAAAACTTATGTAAAGTATTTGATTGTGCCTGGCTTGATAAGGGATGTGTTGTTGGGGGTAGATTCCCTACAACCACTCAAAAGTTTAATTGACTTAGAGCAAATGTCCCTTAGAGTCAAATATAATGATATTATGGATGTTATTCCCGCAATAGGGGCATCAAAGAATGAAAAAAAATTGAAGCCATCACTCAAAGCGATATGGACTTCGTAATTAAAGAAATTAATAAAAATGGCAAGCCAGTGCAAAATTTGAATATTTTTCAAGAAGAAGATGAAAATATTACATTAAAGGAAATCGAAGAAATCGTGAATGGAACTGAACTAACTAACGATCAAAAATTGATCCAAAAACAAGTATTATGGAAAAGGCGAGTTGTTTTTCGCAAAAATACTGGTAGAATATCAGTTTATTATCATGAAATAGAAATATCAACGGACGTTTCCATTGTCGTTCACGCCTCTGAGATGCCATTAATGCATCGAGAAAAAGTTGACAGAGAAATAGATAAATTAATGGAGTATGGAATTATACAACGATCAAATAGTCCATGGATAAATCCAATTATTCCGGTAATAAAAAAGATGGAATGGTGAGATTATGCTTCGACGCAAGAAAATTTAATCAAGTAATGGCAGATGACCACGAATCAGTACCGAACATCGAGGAAATATTTCAAAAATGTCACACAGCGAAAGTAATGACCACGCTCGATTTAACCAACGGTTTTTGGCAAATACCTCTTCATCCTGATTCAATGAAATACACGGCTTTTAGATACAGAGGAAAGGTCTACGAATTCATCATGACATCATTCGGCTTAAAAACCAGCACCGCAAGCTTATTGCGTGCTTTGGATATCGTTTTACACGGATTGGGAGATCACGTCATAAATTTTGTCGACGATTTATTGTGCATCTCTGAGAATTTTGAGCAACACATGCAACACCTTGATGAACTATTGCAACGCCTGGAACAACATGGAATAACAATCAAATTAAAAAAGGCTAAATTCTTCAGAAAGGAAGTGGAATTTCTCGGCCATATTCTCACAACAGAAGGGACCAGGCCGCAACAAGAAAAAATTCAGGCGATAAAAGAGTTTCCTGCACCGAGAAACCTCAAACAATTACGAGGATTTCTTGGATTGGTGAATTACTACACGAAATTCACAAAACACCACGCAGAAGAAACGATTCCTCTTCTAAAATTACTGAGAAAAGAAACAAAATGAAAATGGCAAGAAGAAGAGAAACAAGCCGTTAATAAAATAAAGAATCTATTCACCGAGGACATGCTTTTAAAACACCCTGATCCACAAAAAGAGTATATTCTTCAAACCGATGCAAGCCACTACGCATTGGGGGGCACGATAGCTCAAAAAGATGACAACGACGAGCTAAGCGTAATAATGTTTGTAAGCAGGACCTTAAAAGGGCTGGCACTTGCGTATACGACAACAGAAAAAGAATTATTGGCCATCGTATGGACATTAAAAAAATTCAGGACGTATTACTAGGTGCAAAAATTAAAGTAATCACTGATCACCAAGCCATCACATTCCTGAAAAGCTATCAATTATTAAATCAAAGATTAACCTGATTGATTCTGGCCATACAGGACTACAACATTACGTTTGAATTTTGTTCTGGAACGCGCAATATCGTTGCGAATGTTCTCAGCCGTTTGAATTCACCGGATATTGGAGGACGGCAAGGAAAAGAGATTATCATCGGTACGACGCTAACAATCAAATCATCGAAAGAATTGGAACAACGAATAAAACATATTGCGGAGTGGCAGGATGAGGAGGAAAGGATCAGGAACATTAAAGAAAGAAATAAAAACAACCCAGAAGACATATATAAAATTGGAATCGATATATTATTTAAAACAGTTGGACAAAATAAATGGAAAATCGTGTTGCCGAGATCAATGCTCGAAATCCTCGTATCTGGAATACATGAAATGTATGGTTATATTGAAGCAAAGAAAGTGTGGAAAATAATAAACGAAGATTTTACGTACCCGAAGATGTACCAAGCAATTAGACATATTCTTGCATCCTGTGACTCCTGTCAGCGAAACAAAGTGTCAAATCAACATTCATACGCAGTGTAGCAAAACATCGTTCTGGAGAGACCAGGAGATATTGTCTCGATAGATTATTTCGGTCCATTGCCCTCTACGAAAGGAGGAATGAAGCACATTTTAGTGACGATCGACGCTTTTTCGAAATTTGTGGTGTTATACCCTTTAAAAGCCGCTACAGCGCCAGTAACAATCAACAAAATCTTCAATCATTATATTCCGGAATATGGAAAACCAAGAAAACTTCAATTCGACCATGGTACACAATTCACCTCTCGATTATGGCTCGGTAAACTGGCGAGTGAAGGAATTCAGCCGGTATTCTCATCAATCAGACATCCACAAGGAAATATTGTCGAGAGAGTAAATAGAGAAATTGGAAGATTTTTTAGAACATTTCTAACGAACAAGCATACTGATTGGCTTCAATGGGTGAAAGTGATAGAAGATTGTATGAACGAGACGCATTATGAAACAATTGAAATGACTCCGACTGAGATACAAAAAAATATCAAGCCACAGAGAATTTGAAGAAATTGGATCCAGTCAGATCAACAGGAAGAAGAAATTGTACAAGATCAACAAGCAATCGAAGAAAAACTTGTGCTGGCAAGAGAAAGAATTGAGAGAAAAAGAAGAAGAAGAGCTGATAAATTTGATCAGAAACAAATTGATCGAATTTCAAGTAGGCGATCTTGTATTAGTCAAAGCATGCAACGTAAGCGATCCAATAAATAAAAAAATGACTAAATTTTTTTCGATTTACGAGGGGTCGTATAGAATTAAAAAACGAATAGCAGCTCCGACATTTATTATTGAAAATCCTGATACTTACGTCGAAAGGGGCATGTACCACGCGGCGAATTTGAAAACATATAAAGAATAAGAGAGAAAAATTCGAACGACAAAAGAAAAATTATAAAATTGTTAAAAGTTAACAGGCTACTAATTATGAGCGTTCAAATTCCAAACGAAACCTGTAAAAAGAAAAAAAATTATGACGATTATTTACAAATTTCATTAATAAAAATTAACTAATTAATACTTGCCTAATCAACTAATTTCTTACTCATAAACGATAATCCATTTTAAGAAAACTGAAAAATACGAAAATAATCAATGAAAGCGAAAACAAAAGAAAAAATTATATTATTATTATGAATTTTATTCACAATTATTATTTTGAGTTCAAAAATATCATTTCCGATAGAAAATATGTTTTTAGTTTAAAAGATACAAACGAAAAAAAAAATACAAATACAATAGTAAAAACATGGAGACTAGAGTAAAGGAGCCCGAACGTATATGGCGGAATCGTCGAAAACTGGCTCCTGAAAGTGATGAAAGATCTCGTAGTTCGAGATGTATCCGCAAGCGATACCAGCGCCTGGTTACGAATAGGATACGTCCGTGAGGATCAGCTTGGCAGTGTTAGTACAGTGACGTATTACATATACATATCAAAAAATTTGTAAAAATGTGTAAAAATGCGTAAATGTGTAAAAATTTGTAAAAATGTAAAAATGTGTAAAAATGTGTAAAAAAAAAATAAAAATAAAAATGTGTAAAAAATAAAAAAAATGCGTGTAAAAAGGGCAGCGGAAAATTCGTCCAAATTATACAACTCAAAACAAACAATTACAAATGTATTTCGGTAAAATAACTTGTATCACGAAAGATTTTCGGTAAAGCGTTGTCAAAAACATCGTTACAGAACTCGGGTGGATGCTGAGCCAAGCAAAGGTGATCCCAACCAAAATATAGGAAGATCTTCGACCCAAAGTTTGCGATGTGTTGTTCTCAAACTTAAAAATCCAAACCGACAATCTTGCGGAAGATAAAGACTGGTGACAGCGTGGGCTTGGGTGAAAAAGGCATTTCAGTATTTCCGTCTTAACCCATTAACGCCGAGGTGATCAGAATTTTTACTAACTTTTCAACGTGTTTATTTATTATGTTATCGGACCAAAAAAATAATGCAATACCTCTATTCCTACGCGGAATTCGATGCTCTTTCAGAATCTGAGCTCAAAATTTCGATTAGACACCGAGAAAAAAAAATATGGCCGATTTAAACGTGAAAAACGTGAAAATTTTCGAAAAAAATTTTTTTTCGCATTTTTTTTCACAATGATACCGCAAAGCTATCAACTTTTTACAATGATCAGAGGTGATCATGGCACTCGAACATTAAGAGGAATTTTTTTCAGAAAAATTCATCGACGCGTTTTTTCAAAATGGCGGCGAGAATGAAAAAATTTTATAAAAATCTTAATCTATCGGTTTCTTCAAAACTATAAACTTGAGAAAAAAATTTCTAAGAACAAAAATGGCTTAAAATTAGTCGAAGAATACTCTTAAATTTTTTCAGAATTTTTGAAAACAATTTTTAATTTTCGAAAATTTCAAAAAATCCAATTTTTCAAAAATACCTGAAAAATTTTTGGAAAAATTTGACAGTGTTCCTTGACTAATTTTAAGACTTTTTTGTTGTCAAAAATTCTTTCGTAAAGTCTATAGGTTTAGAGAAAAAAAATTTTCTTGAATGGTACATAAAATTTTGTTTCTATCTACCACTACAAAATTCACGAACAAACTCGTATATCCTTTCACTTGTGCATGGACACATATGTTGTATACAATTTTTACATGAATTATAGGTAAAGCATATAAAAAAAATATTAGTTTTCACTTTTTCAATACATTTGTTATGTCACGAAAACGTTCAAAATCTTCTGCTTCATTGCATGCAGAGTATGAATCAGATTATTCGGATAGTGATTCCGACGAAAACATTTTGATTCCGAATGCAGACAATTCAGGCTCCGATGATTCTGATTCCGATTGTGATTCGATATCTGATTCAGATTCTGAACATGAATTCACAATACCAAATATTACTTATAAAAAAGCTTGTGCTACTTATTCTGAAAACTTAGATAAACTTGAAAAAAATCACGAATTCATTTGGATCGATGGCGAGAAATCATATCCAAATACTTGTGAAGAAACAATATTATTATCTGAAGCTACAAAAAAGAATATACGGGCGTGCGAGCCTTTCCAATTGTTTGAAACCTTTTTTTCCGCCGAAATGAAACAATATATAATTGATGCGTCTAAAGAGAATAATTATGATCTGAAATTACAAGATCTTGACACTTTTATAGGTATAGTTATTTTCAGTTCATTCAATAAAAGAAAGTCTCAGAGAGATTATTGGTCATCTGATCCATTCTTATCTAGTGAAATTGTTTCTTCTGCAATGACTCGCGATAAGTTTGAAGAAATCAAGTCTAAAATAAAATATTCAAAAGCTGAAGACAATGATCCAAACGATAGAGGGTGGCGGGTTCGTTCGATGTTGAAACTTTTCCAATACAACCTCCTAAAGTTCGGAATATGGAAAACTTCTATATCTATTGATGAAATGATGGCCAAGTCTTATGCAAAAACTGTTTTGAAACAATTTATTCGAGGGAAACCAATAAGGTTTGGTTTGAAATTTTGGGGTTTATGCACTTCAGACGGTTATCTACTAAATTTAGATCTATATTGCGGTAAAAATTCCCAAACCGGAAACAAATTAGTAAAATTAGTGCTTTAGGTACTCGTGTAGTATTGCATTTATTAGAACCTTTTTTTCGGCTAATAAATTATAATAAAATCCCTGCATTTCATTTGTACTTTGATAATTTTTTTACAAATATCGATTTAATTTTACACTTGCAAAAATTACGTTTGAAATGCACTGGCACTATCAGAGACAATCGAGTCAAAGAAAAGAATATACTTGAAAAGAAAGCTCCACGAGGTACTTATATTGTAAAACATGATCGAAATAGTGGCATAAATTTCATCACTATTATGGATTCGAAGTCCGTTTCAATAGCTTCAACTGCTGCAAGTGTAAGTCCACTATCAACTTCGAGAAGATATAGTTCAGAGGCTCGATCCAAAACTGATATACCTTTTCCGCAAGCTTTTCATTTGTACAACAAATTTATGGGTGGTGTTGACGTGCATGATGGACACTGCAATAATGTACTTCCAAGTATACGTTCCAAAAAATGGACATGGGTCGTTTTTATAAGATTTATACAGGCATCCATTACAAATGCCCACGTAATTTTCAATGCTACACGTGATGGAAAGAAAAAAGTGGAATAAAAGAGTTAACTACTTCAATTGCTAAATATTATATTCAAAAAGGTCAAACAAGTAAAACACTTCATACACGATCTAATAGGGACAAATTAAAAAATTGTTCAAATGAAAAATGTCCAATAAGAACAAGGATCTATTGTGAAAAATGCAATCTATATGTATGCAATAATTGTTGGGCAAAAAAGCACTGATAAAAGAAATGTTAAAATGAAAGACAAGAAGACTCACGAAAAGAAGCACTCCGAAACGTGAGAGGCAAGGGGACTCACGAAAAAAAAGCACCCCGAAACGTGAGAGGCAAGGGGACTCACGAAAAAAAGCACCCCGAAACGTGAGAGGCAAGGGGACTCACGAAAAAAGCACCCCGAAACGTGAGAGGCAAGGGGACTCACGAAAAAAAAGCACCCCGAAACGTGAGAGGCAAGGGGACTCACGAAAAAAAAGCACCCCGAAACATGAGAGGCAAGGGGACTCACGAAAAAAAAGCACCCCGAAACGTGAGAGGCAAGGGGACTCACGAAAAAAAGCACCCCGAAACGTGAGAGGCAAGGGGACTCACGAAAAAAAAGCACCCCAAAGGAGACAAAGTTCTACCACGTCCACGCCGTTGTCTCTGGGTAATGCTAAGAGTAGAAAAAAACAATGTATATGAACAGAATCAGAAAAGAAGTAGTCAAGGAACACTTGAAGGAAATTTTTCCAAAAATTTTTCAGGTATTTTTGAAAAATTGGATTTTTTGAAATTTTCGAAAATTGAAAATTGTTTTCAAAAATTCTGAAAAAATTTAAGAGTATTCTTCGACTAATTTTAAGCCATTTTTGTTCTTAAAAATTTTTTTCTCAAGTTTATAGTTTTGAAGAAACCGATAGATTAAGATTTTTATAAAATTTTTTCATTCTCGCCGCCATTTTGAAAAAACGCGTCGATGAATTTTTCTGAAAAAAATTCCTCTTAATGTTCGAGTGCCATGATCACCTCTGATCATTGTAAAAAGTTGATAGCTTTGCGGTATCATTGTGAAAAAAAATGCGAAAAAATTTTTTTTTCGAAAATTTTCACGTTTTTCACGTTTAAATCGGCCATATTTTTTTTTCTCGGTGTCTAATCGAAATTTTGAGCTCAGATTCTGAAGGAGCATCGAATTCCGCGTAGGAATAGAGGTATTGCATTATTTTTTTGGTCCGATAACATAATAAATAAACACGTTGAAAAGTTAGTAAAAATTCTGATCACCTCGGCGTTAATGGGTTAATAAATTACAATGAAAAATCTTAGCTCTTGTTAAAAAACGTCGTTCCCATTATGTACATTCAAAAATTAAAATAAGATTAAAAAATATAGGAGCAGAAATAAAATTTATTTTTTTATTTTAACGCATAGTTTATAAGAAATATTTATTGGAAAAAAAAAAATCAAGAGGTATCGAACCCGGGTTGGGCAGCACTTTACTCTGGCATGCTAACCATTGGGCCATCATCTCTAACACCAAGAAATATAGTTTTCTAATAATTAAGTTGTTGCCCCGCTTGGGGTTTAGATTCAGCTTGATTTATTGGTTGGTTTGAGGTTTGATGTAAATTCAATACAGAGTTTTATTTTTATTTAAAGCATCTTGACAAAATTTTTTCTCTTGGAAATTGAATATCCAATATTCACATTACGGTTGTATAATCGTAAATTTCATCGCCTAAAAATAAAACATTTGCAGTACAGATCACCTCCAAGTAAAAAAATTACTGAAGTATTATCGCCTCATAATTTAAACGTAATAAGTATATCAACATGACTTCAATATTATAAGCTGCGCTAATAAGAAAGAAATGTACGACGAATTGCAGATTGACAATTCAAAAAATCACGGCGCTGACGCGCTGACGAATCCCGCAGCGGTAGCGCCGCCAGGCGGTGCAATTATCGGATCGTTCATCACTTTTAGAGACCATTCCTCCAACATTGCGTTCGGGCTCCTTAACCTCTAGTCTCCATGAGTAAAAATGTCAAAAAAGAAAAAAAGGTTATTAACAATTAAAATTTTTTTTATAGGAAAGATACTCCAAAAGTCGAAAAACACATTTCCGATAATAAAAATGTCAATTTCGGAGTCATTAACAATAATTCATAAAATAATAATTATTATTACAAGTTCTTCGTTTGTTTACTAAAAAAATGCTTAAATAACAAAGAATTTAGCATTAAAAAGAAAGAAATTGGTTGAAGAGGGGAGAGAAATCACAGTCACGAAAACATGTATAAACACATTAAAAATGTTTTTGATAGTAAGAAATTTGTTTATTTACCAAAATATTAACAATAACATGTAAAGTTGCTTAAATAATCGTCAAAAACAAAGATTTATTCATCAAAAGTAGTTAATAAACGAATAAAATGTGAAAAACGAACTTTCAAGAATAGTTCGCGAGTTCGCCACTGTCGCTAGTGTCGCCTTAATACCCGCTAATTTCATGCGAGTCTACTCTTTTTATTATTGACAATATTTTTAATTACAATCTATCCCAAAGGATATTCAATAATTCGTCTGAATATAAAATGTTGTATTAGACACGATATCCATCGATATCGATATCTATTTTGCCTATTTCTTTATTTGTTTGTTTTTCAATTAATTAATGAAGCGGTTGATTAAATCGAGTGGTTTCTCACGTTTAAGCCTGTTTGTTTCATTATGACGGTTTGGGATTCTTCTCGCCAGTTCATTCGGATGGTTGCCCAGTCTTTCCTAATATCTCTTGCTGTGTTTTTGAATGGTTTCGATAATATATTCTATTTTTAAGTCGTTGTGTAGGTGTTTATTGGAGATATACCAGGGAGCATTGGCGACGATTCTTAGTAATTTTGATTGGTATCTTTGTAGTATATTTATGTTAGATTTGCTGGCTGCTGTCAAAATCCTAGGCGACATCATCAAATTCCATAAGCGATATTCTACCATGGATTATAGCACTTAATAATATTTATGCATATAAGGATATGAGCTATGTATAACTGTCCGCGTAGCGCCTCCAAGTGGCTATGTTTGAAAACGGCTGCCTTTTTCTTTGCACGGTGTCTTACGGTGTAAATAATATATTATTTAATAACCCAGTGAATTATTGGTAATTGATTGAACCCTTTTTATATATGCAACGTAAGTTCCCATTATTTTTTAATGTTAATTTTAATTATGCGTTACTTAAGCCAGATTGTCGTAAATTTAAATATCGTTAATTTAAATTTAAATTTAAATTTAAATTATGATGTGACAGACTATATAACTTTCCTTTTTCCTCATACGTTAAGTTTGATGCTCCGATTTGGCGCGCTTTTTTGTTATGGCATGTACTAATTAACCCATTAACGCCGAAGAATCGTGTTTTTTTTTCTCATTTTCAAGCTAGATTCTTATCATCGAAAAAAAATCATTTGCAAATAAAAAATATGTTCCCTTGTACTTTCGAGTGTCTCCTTTCCGAATCCGGAGTCAAAATTGAGTTTTGTCCATTAGAAAAAAAATATGGCCGTTTTTAAACAAAAAAAAACCGAAAAAATCGAAGACATTTTTTTTTCAATATTTTTTTTCTCATTGAAGACGCGCGAGGACCCCCCCTTTTTCTTCAACCATGAGTGCACAAAATAGTTGTAGTTTAAGAATATATTTTTTTAATTTGTCGACATTGACATTTTCACCCCCAAAATGGCGCTTTTCATCCCTTCAGCAGGAAGACAATTTTCACTCTCGGTGCCCGACAAAAAAAATATTCAAATCTTAACGAAAATTGGTATCCCGGGGTTTTCAAGGTCGCTGATTACGATTCTGCCCTCAAAATTCGAAAATTCAGAATGGCGGATCCAATATGGCGGACCCAAATTCAAAAACTTACTTGAATCGGATGAAATGTGGCACTCGGGGGTTTTCGAGGTCGCTGATTACAAATCTGCCCTCAAAATTCGAAAATTCAAAATGGCGGATCCAATATGGCGGACCCGAATTCAAAAACTTACTTGAATCGGATGAAATGTGGCACTCGGGGGTTTTCGAGGTCCTTGATAACGAATCTGGCATCATCATTTCAAAATTCAAAATTGCGGATGCAATATGGCGGACACCTTCCCATTAACGCCCAGTTATTATCTAACGTTTATTGAAGAATTGACAACTTTATATAAATGTAAACAATAATCATTCAATTGATTCACATTTTATGATCATATATTATATTTTTCATGTGTCGAATAAAAATTGACGTTGCAGAGGCTGAGAAATCTCCGATTTTCTTACATTTCATCTTGTTTTTGTTTATACGGGTCATCATTGAATATTATCCCTGATACAAATATATTTATTATCCATGAATATTTCTGTCTGCAAATAAGTTTTGTATATGCCTATCACATCTTTTTTCAATTTTTCACGTTTGTGGAGTGCGGATCGTTCACATTGCTAATGATATTTTATTTTCTGTAAAAAATATTAGCTCAGAATTTTTGTGTTCATTTTAGGTCTGCCAATATTCCTTATCTGAATAATTTGGTTTCTATTTTCGTAGAACTTGTCTTGAGACTAAATCGAACTCACTTATATACCTAAATTTCAGCTCAGTACCTCAACAAAATTTATTCATAAAATATTGTTTTATCATCTTTATTGCTCCTGAGTGAATTCACTTCTTCGATAATTTTTATCTCATCGGCAGCGTGAGCATATTGACAATATTACCATTATGTCTCGAAAACGACCAAGGCAATCTATTCCTTCTCATGTAGAGTTTGAAATGGATACTTCTGACGATAATTGTGACGAGCTCGTCGCGATTCCGAATCCAGACAATTCTGGTTGTTCTAGTGATTCCGATTCTGATTTTGAATCAAACGATCACCTTTCGAGTATCACTTATAAACAAGCATCGGAAAATTACACAGATAATCAATGTAAATTGGAAGGAGATCACCAATATAAGTGGATGGTTGGTGAAAAGAGCTACCCGAATGAGACTGAAGACAAATTATTACTAACTGACGGTGTAAAAAAAAGTATTCAAAAAAGTGAGCCGATACAACTGTTTGAAAAGTTTTTCTGCATGGAAATGAAAACATACATTATTGACTCATGTAAAGAGAATGGGTTTGAATTGCAGTTGGATGATTTGAATACTTTCATTGGCATCATCATTGTAAGCTCGTTCAATAAAAGAAAATCTCAAAGAGACTATTGGTCATCTGATCCCTTCTTATTATGTGAGGTGGTTTCTTCTGCAATGCAACGCGATACATTTGAGAAAATCAAATCAGAATTAAAGTATTCGATGCCTAAAGACAATGATCCCAGTGATAAGGCATGGCGCGTTCGTAAATTACTACAATTATTTCAGAGAAATATTCGTCAGTTTGGCTTGTGGAAGACTGCGTTATCTGTTGACGCAATGATGGCCAAATCATATGCAAGAACATCGCTAAAACAGTTTATCCGGGGAAAACCCATACGATTCGGACTAAAATTTTGGGGTCTTTGCACCGCCGATGGATACCTGTTGAATCTCGATTTATATTGTGGAAAAAATTCATCAATTGGAGATAAATTGGGTAAATGTGCTCTAGGTTCTCGTGTAGTGATGCAATTATTGGATCCATTTCTCAAATCTATCCCTCCTAAGAAGATATCTCAGTTCCATCTTTACTGCGATAATTTTTTTACGAATTTCGATCTCCTAGTACATTTGAAAAAGTTAGGTTTACAATGTACAGGAACTATAAGAGAAAATCGAGTCAAAGAAAAAAATGTAATCGACAAAAAGTCTCCACGAGGTACGTATGTTGTAAAGCATGATCAAAACAGCGGAATAAACTACATAACTATCGTAGACTCGAAACCAGTTTCGATCGCTTCTACCGCTGCAGGGGTGACTCCTCTATTACCGTCTAAGAGATTTAGCTCGAGTGCACATTCAAAAATTGAGATTCCGTTTCCACAAGCATTTCATCTCTACAATAAATTCATGGGCGGAGTAGACGTTCACGATGGACATTGCAACAACTTGCTTCCAAGTATCCGTTCAAAAAAATGGACATGGGTCGTCTTTATTAGATTTATACAGGCCGCCATTGTGAACTCAGTCGTGATTTTCAACGCAACTGGAGATAAAACAAAAAAAATTGGTTCAAAGCAATTCGCAATTTCGATTGCTAAATATTACTTAGAGAGGGGAAAACTAAAACGGAACAAAGCACACGATACTTTCCGTCACAGCAAACAAGCTCGTTGTTCAATCTGTCCAATAAGAACATATACGTACTGTAAGGACTGTAATGCTTACTTCTGTAGTGCTTGTATGAAAGCGAAACACGTAATCAGGCTTCGGGGATAAGCAAAGGGCGCATTTACAACCAAGCACCCCAAAAAGTGAGAGGCAAGGGGACTCACTCGAATCAAGCACCCCAAAAAGTGAGAGGCAAGGGGACTCACTCGAATCAAGCACCCCAAAAAGTGAGAGGCAAGGGGACTCACTCGAATCAAGCACCCCAAAAAGTGAGAGGCAAGGGGACTCACTCGAATCAAGCACCCCAAAAAGTGAGAGGCAAGGGGACTCACTCAAATCAAGCACCCCAAAAAGTGAGAGGCAAGGGGACTCACTCGAATCAAGCACCCCAAAAAGTGAGCGGCAAGGGGACTCACTCGAATCAAGCACCCCAAAAAGTGAGAGGCAAGGGGACTCACTCGAATCAAGCACCCCAAAAAGTGAGAGGCAAGGGGACTCACTCGAATCAAGCACCCCAAAAAGTGAGAGGCAAGGGGACTCACTCGAATCAAGCACCCCAAAAAGTGAGAGGCAAGGGGACTCACTCAAATCAAGCACCCCAAAAAGTGAGAGGCAAGGGGACTCACTCGAATCAAGCACCCCAAAAAGTGAGAGGCAAGGGGACTCACTCAAATCAAGCACCCCAAAGGAGAAAGGATTTCTACCACGTCCATGTCGTTTTCTCTGGGTAATGCTCTTAAGTAATTCTCTGGGTAATACTCTTAAGTAGAATAAGGAATTATAAGTTTATCCGTTGAGTAATGCGGAGTGATGAATTTCTATAAATTTGTCAATTTGTCAATATATAAAGTTGTCAATTCTTCAATAAACGTTAGATAATAACTGGGTGTTAACGGGAAGGTGTCCGCCATATTGCATCCGCCATTTTGAATTTTGAAATGATGATGCCAGATTCGTTATCAAGGACCTCGAAAACCCCCGAGTGCCACATTTCATCCGATTCATACAGTTTTTGAATTTAGGTCCGCCATATTGGATCCGCCATTTTGAATTTTCGAATTTTGAGGGCAGATTTGTAATCAGCGACCTCGAAAACCCCCGAGTGCCACATTTCATCCGATTCAAGTAAGTTTTTGAATTCGGGTCCGCCATATTGGATCCGCCATTTTGAATTTTCGAATTTTGAGGGCAGATTTGTAATCAGCGACCTCGAAAACCCCCGAGTGCCACATTTCATCCGATTCAAGTAAGTTTTTGAATTTGGGTCCGCCATATTGGATCCGCCATTCTGAATTTTCGAATTTTGAGGGCGGAATCGTAATCAGCGACCTTGAAAACCCCGGGATACCAATTTTCGTTAAGATTTGAATATTTTTTTTGTCGGGCAGTTAGTTACCGAGAGTGAAAATTGTCTTCCTGCTGAAGGGATGAAAAGCGCCATTTTGGGGGTGAAAATGTCAATGTCGACAAATTAAAAAAATATATTCTTAAACTACAACTATTTTGTGCACTCATGGTTGAAGAAAAAGGGGGGGTCCTCGCGCGTCTTCAATGAGAAAAAAAATATTGAAAAAAAAATGTCTTCGATTTTTTCGGTTTTTTTTGTTTAAAAACGGCCATATTTTTTTTTCTAATGGACAATACTCAATTTTGACTCCGGATTCGGAAAGGGGACACTCGAAAGTACAAGGGAACATATTTTTTATTTGCAAATGATTTTTTTTCGATGATAAGAATCTAGCTTGAAAATGAGGAAAAAAAACACGATTCTTCGGCGTTAATGGGTTAAGCTGCAATTGCGATCGCTCGGCTGCATGCCAGAATTTTCCGTAAACAAAATACTCATATAAAAATGTTAACAATTGGTGAACCTCGTTGATATTAATAATAATATTTTTTACCGTGATAATGGGGACAGGAATCGTGTTTAAACATATGTGATAGAGCTGCAGTCATTTTTTCATTTCGCCATCACGAGCGTTACAGTCAGAAAATGTTTGACCCCGCCCACACGCACATAGCCCATACGCGTAACAAAAAAACTCATCATACGGTGTTACTTACACTTTATGAGTAAGTAACTCTTTACTTTAATAAACTTTGTGAGGTTTTGAGAGAAACGTAGAACAATCAAAAAAAAATCGGGATCTTTTTTTCGGCATCTTAGTCATATGGTGGTCAGGTTGACCCCAACGCGCTACAAAACTTTTCGCGACAGCTGCCCTCCGGAAACTGGTGCTGCGATCGTACGATTCTTAGTCGCCACTTACGGTGGGAGATTCAAATCTTCGCTGGGCAACCGGATATTCCCATTGGACAACGAGAATCTACTGTTATTTAACTCCAAAGTAGAGAGTGGGGTCATTTGGACCGCGTGTGACCAGCGAGGGTTAAACCTGCTGTGAATCATGAGGTTTATTTTTGTAAAATATTCATTAAAATCGGTACCAATGGTTCTCGAATTATAAATGGTCAAACGTACAGATACACAAACTTTTTTCGTTTACAGATCAAGAGTCTTTGGACAATTACATTTGAAGCTCTGTTCTCCTCAGAACAGAGCTTGCTCAGTCATATTTTCTCCTCATTTATATATGGGGCACTCTACGCCAAATCGACCTACATCAATCCCTTCCATTCTTTGATTTGGCTGAAAATTTTATGTGTTGTATGACCCATTGACAGAAGCTCTCTTGATTTTTTTTCAGATTTTTTGTCCATACACTTGTGAGATATTATTTTTTTTCAAAATTCGATGTTTTCTTCTTCAAATGACTGTAGCTCTGTGAAAAATCGACCAAATCGAACTTTTTTTAAGAAAGTTTGGTTTTTTATCGTACCGTTGGAAAAAAGATACGAAAAATGATTGATATTGGTCTTTCATATTTTTTCGTAATTTAAAGAAATTTAAAGCAAATAACATTGGTTTTAAGATGTTTACCTTTTTTCTTTTAATTTATAAAAAAATTTAATCTATTCAATGATTTTTGAGACTAGTTCCATCGTGGGCAGATTTTTCATTATTGTTTTTTCTTATTTTGTAAAAAAATTCATTTTTTCCAGTCAATTTGGATCAAAATAAACTTTTTTCTTTTTAATGTAGATTTTTACCAGACTCTTGAAAAAAAATATGAAATAATGATTGAAAATCGTCCCCTATATTTTTTTCAATGTTTAAGCAAAAAGTCATTAAATTCAAGATGTTGGACACTTTTGATTTATTTCAACAAATTCACAAAAAAACCTTGACCAATTAAATGATTTTTGAGACAAGTCTTATTGTGGAGAGATATTTTTTCATATTTCTTTTCTTAGTTTCAAAAAAATTTGATTTTTTTTAGTCAATTCGTACCAAATACGACTTTTTTATATTCGAAATGTTGGTGTGACCCAAAATCTCAAATAAATAGTTCAATTTGGTCTAAATTGACTGGAAAAAAAATTAATTTTTTTTTTAATTAGAAAAAATATATAAGGAAAAATCTGCCCATGGACGATGGAACTAGTCTCAAAGATCATGTAATTGGTTAAAGTTTTTTTGTGATTTTTTTTTAAACAAATTAAAAAGGATAAATATCTTAAAACCAATGCTTTTTGCTTTAAATTACTCTCTCATAGAGCAAAAATATGGAATAAAAATATTAATCATGCTTTCGTATTTTTTCCAATGGTACGGTAAAAAACCAACCTTTCTAAAAAAAAAGTTCTCTAAAAAAAGTTCTAAAAAAAAGTAAAAAAAAATTTGCTCGATTATTCTGATAGTCACCATCATTTGAAGAAAAAAACATCGAATTTTGACAAAAAATCATCTCACAAGTGGATGGACGAAAAAATCTGAAAAAAAATCAAGAGAGCTTCTTTCAATGAGTCATACTACATATAGTTTTCAGCCAAATCAAAGAATAGAAGGGTCTGACGTAGGTCAATTTGGCATGGAATGCTCCATATATATAGAGAGATAGAGAAAAAAGAAATGATATTTGCTGCTCATGCGATTATGATTCAATTGACTTACTCATCGTCGGTTGTTTCCAGCATACAATATTTTAAAGCAAATTGTGATAATGCTCCAAGTTCCCAGTTCCCAGTGTTCTCTTAATCATGGCTTCACCTACAAGTATGAAAACTCGGGCTCATTTCAATGGCTCGGGTGATCCAAATAATATGCCATTTTTTATGGCGCTGACACCGGTTGGCACTGTGGCAGTGTAGTGTGTTTAAGTTTACACGTATGCAAGCTTAAAAATGAAACAAGTCTATGCATGATGAAATAAAAAAACCATCGGAACAACAGATTTATTCTGGTTTTGAAGATACGTACCGGAAAAAACGAAAACAAATAAAAAAAGTGATTGAGCAAAGACAGCAATGAGAAATTCAATGGAGAGAAATATTTCTAAAATATACTCACCGGTATACATTCCAGGTTCTCGGCAAATCCTCCCTTTGTTGGCAACACCGTTGTATTGAATTCTTCTCGCTTGTATTCATTCATGCATGATTTCTGAGCCTGTATCATGACACACTGCGTCTAAAAAAATCATATGCATGCGGCCTAGCTACATAAAAAAAACTGCATGCATGACATGATTGAATGAGATCTTAAGTTATCGGAATGAGGATACCAGGAGAGAAATAGAAAAGGAAAATGGATGCCAAGTGAGGAAACGGAGTAGAGAAAGCGGTGCAAAGGGGACTTGAAATATTTTCCATATATATGTAGGTCCATCAACATTAGGGTATTAAGTGATCTTTAGAATCAACGGAAAAAGCCACTTAGTGATATTTCCGACACGTCCGATATTTCAGGTTTTCCATATCAAGCACTATTGTTTTCTCTCATTTGAGGACCGACCGTAAGAAAATGGCTATCATTTTGATATACTTGCTTCGTGGTGACCCGAATAGTTCCGGTCAAATTTAAGGCATTCCGCATTATGCGTCGAAACGAACTTTTTTGAGACAATCCGTATGAAAAGGGATAAAAAACCATGGCAATGATTATAAGCAAAGTCAATAAGCATATTTTTTTTATTATAGATTATTTATTAAGCATTTTAATAAATTGCGGACAATTCTCCCATTATCGTCCAAATGAAATGCGATTTCGATGAAAAAATGTATAATATTGACGTGTAGGCATGTAAACATGATAATTCAGTCAACTGCATTACAACGTACTTCATTGCAAACTTTTTCGGGGGCGTGATTCATTCATTATAACGTTTGTGTTTAATTTTTGAAGTAGATTTCATGTAGGAGTAAGTTTGATGGTTTTGAGAACTAGAGCTGACTGTACTTATTTAAGCACGAGGTTGCAGCACAAGGTGCTTCACGATGACGTTGATATCTTTTAAAGCAGTAGCGGTTACTTCTGCACGATCAACTCTTTCTTTAGGGATAGGTTTGATTATTTGTTGAACCAGTAATCACTCTATTGTTACATGGGCTACTCTTTTTTTGGGGGGGAGGTTTAATGCCTTTGGGGGGAAGTGGAGGCCTTTCCGTTTTTGTACGGGTTATCCTCTTTTTAGGGGAAGGTTTAATTACCTTTGGGAGGAAGTGGAGGCCTTTCCGTCTTTGCTCCGGCTATCCTCTTCTTATGGGAAGGTTGAATGCCTTTGGGAGGAAGTGGAGGTCTTTCCGTCTTTGCACGAGCTACTCTCTTTTTAGGGGTAGATTTGATGCCTTTTGGAGGAAGTGGAGGCCTCTCCATCTTTGCACGAGCAACTCGATGTTTAGCGAAAAGATGATCCTCTTTAGTATCTTCAGCTGTTATTGACTGCAACATCAATCTGCAGATTAAAACGAGGAAAGAATTGATTGAATTGTTTTGCACAACAATTAATTTTCCAGTAAAACTTCAATGGTTTGAAATAGGGGTGGGGCGAGTAAAAGGGGATATCAGGGCAAAGTTGGATATCCTCCCGAAAAAATAATAATATAATTTAGTCATTTCAAAACTGTTATAAAATTATCCCCTAAGAATAAATGTATTAACCACAGTAGTAACCACATAGTCCAGTCGGAATGTATTGGGTTTTAATCTTAATTTCCGCTATTTTATGTGAGATCGGGTAACTAGTATTATCTTCATAGAAGTAACACTAAAACTATACTGTGTTGAAGTATTGGACATAGCTGGCAATATTCAGTATTCGAGAGTGAATTCACTTGTACACACTAATTTTTTTATAATATCGAAAATGTCAGGTTTTGAACCAACGAAACAGCATATGCGGGAAGCTTTGCTTTTTTGCTTTAATTTAAGAAAAAGTGCTGCTGAAAGTCATCGCTTACTTCAAGAAGCTTATGGCGAACATACTCTATCTAAGACAACGTGCAGAGATTGGTTTAGACGATTCAAAAGTGTCGATTTTGACCTTAAAGATAAAGAATGTCCAGGATAGCCAAAAAAAATTGAAGATGAAGAATTGGAGGCCTTACTCGATGAAGATCGATGTCAGACCTTTAAAGAATTGTCTTATGCATTAAACGTTACTGAAATGGCTATTAGCAAACGTTTACATAATCTTGGACTGGTTCGAAAAGCGGGAAATTGGTTACCACATCAATTAAACGAGAGATAACTCGAAAAGCGAAAAACGATTTGTGTATTGCTGCTTGAACGATGCGAAAGGAAGTCATTTTTACATCGAATCATGACTGGCAATGAGAAATGGGTTTATTATGAAAATCCCAAATGAAGAAAAGCATGGGTAGTGCCAGATGAACCAGGTTCATCAACGCCGAAACGCAATATTCATGCTCAAAAGGTGTTGCTGTGTGTTTGGTGGGATCAAGAAGGTATAGTGTCTCACGAGTTGGTGAAACCGGATGAAACGGTCACAGCTTTTCGCTATGAACAAAAATTAATGAAACTAAACCAGGAATTAAGAAAACAGCGGTCTGAGTACGCCAAACGTCATAACGAACTAATTTTGCTCCATGACAATGCTCGGCCACATGTAGCAGAAACCGTAAAAAGTATATAAAAGACATGAACTGGGAAGTCTTACCTCACTCGTCGTCATCATTTCACCATCACATTATTTCACAGCATTTTAAGTCTTTCGAAGATATCAAAAAATGGATCGATGAATGGATCGCCTCAAAAAGCAACGATTTCTATTGGCGTGGAATCCATTTGTTGCGTGAAAGATGGGAAAAGGTCGTAGCTTCTGAAGGACAATACTTCGAATAAAATAGAATGTCTCGTAAACTATAAATACTTTTTTTTTATTGAAAAACAGCGGGAATTAAGTTTAAAAACCAATACATAAATTTGGACGACTTCTATTCAAGGATGTCGGTATAGTGCCTATTTTTTTGTAGTAGTCCAGTCACCTTAGGCCATATTTTACGAAGTTCTATTCAAGAGACCCAGCCTTTGGCCAATTTTTTTATACGTTGTTTGAACCTATAGGAATATAACCCTGAGGTTTCGTAAAAATCCGAGTTGCATTTTAGCAATAAAAAATTATTGAAAATTAAAAAATTGATTTTTTTGAGTTATTTTTTTTGGAACGCGTTTTATCGAAAAAAGTTTTGAATAAAAGTTGTTCATCATAACGTCCTCTATAAAAAAAGGTCCTATACAATAATGAGCTAGCATTGTTAATTAAGGGGTTAATTGCAAATGAAAGAAAAAATTCTCAATTTCATTTTTGCAACCGCAATTGATTGTTTATCAACGTATCGGTTTGAAGTTCATACATGGTGTAGGGAAGCCGAACCCCAAGAGAATCGTGCAAGATTTATCGATTTGCGAGTTATAGTTTAGCAACAATCTGCGATCATTGAAAAAACTTCGGCATTCAATAGAATTTCCCGAGGAAGGCCCACAGCATAGAAAAAAATCGAGGAGCTTTGTGTCATCGTGCACAAGCGATATGGAAAAAAAATTTCTTTTCGTTGAAAATAAATACTGTTTTTTGACGATTTTCGATTTTTGCTTATATACAAATAGCAATTCTGACCAAAGTTACAAAGATATCCGGAAAATTCTTGGACCATCTAATGCGTTTTTGAAAAACGAACAATTAGAAAAAAAAGTTGTAATATCTTGATTACAGCCTGAGATATGGATATTTTTACGTTTTTTCAATTTTCTATTGTTGTAATTAAGATTTTTGCAAAATTCAAATTCGTTAGCCTTCCCTACACTTCCGGCTACGGGATTCAATAAAATACTGACTTTTAGGAGGAATTGTGCCATCACAGTTATCAACGTATTCCGATCGACGGCGCGCGGCCGAGCGCGCGGCGTCGGCCGCTCGACCGGGCGACGTGGTGAGAGTACCCCCTCTCGCTCCGCAGCCTCGCGCGAGCGGCTTAGTTAACAAATTTGATAACTTACTTAAAAATGGTCGTAGAACAATTTATTATTTTTTTAATTTTACGTGATTTTTTCTCGCGAACACGATGATATCCTTAAAAATCATGTTCACCCCATAGCAGACCCATGATCATCGTTTGTACAAATTTTACATATAACCGTGCTTTAAAATCATTTTACTATGAATGGGAAAGGGTATCATAAATAAATCTTTTCTCCGACACTATTTCATACATTACAATAAGTTTATTAATGTGAAAGAAAACAATTTAGGAAAGAAAAATTCATTACAAAAACTCTCTTTTCACTCTTTTTTCGTTAGGCTCATATTCGTCGTCACTATCTACATTTGTTGGAGCCGTTACTATGGGATAGTCAATTCCAATTTCGTCGTCGTTGTCTCTGAGAATTTGGAAAATTCTTCCTCTTCCTCATCATCGCTTAAAATTATAAGTGCATTACTATCTTATTGTAATGAATGAAAAAGTGTCGGAGAAAAGATTTATTTATGATACCCTTTCCCATTCATAGTAAAATGATTTTAAAGCACGGTTATATGTAAAATTCGTAAAAACGATGGTCATGGGTCTGCTATGGGGTGAACATGACTTTTATGGATACCATCGTGTTCGCGAGAAAAAATCATGTAAAATTAAAAAAAAAAAATAATTCTTCTACAACCATTTTTAAGTAAGTTATCAAATTTGTTAACTAAGCTGCTCGCGCGAGGCTGCGGAGCGAGAGGGGATACTCCCACCACGTCGCCCGGCCGACGCCGCGCGCTCAGCCGCGCGTCATCGTTCGGAATACGTTGATAACTGTGATGGCATAATTCCTCCTAAAGGTACGTATTTTATTGAATCCCGTAGCCGGAAGCGTAGGGAAGGCTAACAAATTTGAATTTTGCAAAAATCTTAATTACAACAATAGAAAATTGAAAAAACGTAAAAATATCTATATCTCGGGCTGTAATCAAGATATTGCAACTTTTTTTTTTAATTGTTCGTTTTTCAAAAACGCATTAGACGGTCCAAAAATTTTCCGGATATCTTTGTAACTTTGGTCAGAATTGCTATTTGTATATAAGCAAAAATCGGGTGGGGGTTAATATGTAAAATAACCAGATTGTAGAACGGTTAATATTTCGAAATTTTAGTGTTCATAACATTCGATTAACGAAAAATAAGAAATTCGAAGTTTATATTTTCGATAGTATATTAAGTTGAATGCGTTTTTTATGTAATATTTTTTCTTTGATCGCGCATTTATTCGAAAATATATATTCAGACTGTCTATACTTCAAATGCAGATAATATAGATTGTCCTAATGTAAGAAGTTTATATTTTCTAAATTCGAAATGGAGTAAATTCTTTTATTGAGAGACCAAAATATATAGTATGAATAATTCGAAAGTGAATTTTTCGAATGACTAAAAATTAGAAGTACAGAATAGCGAACGTTGTGAAGCACGAAGAATGACAAGCAATACTTTACAGCCCAGAGGCTCTCGCTATTTCGACCGTTCGACTTTCTGGTGTTTCGCTATTTTGACCACATTAATATTTTGTCTTTCGTCAAAATATTTTTGAAATTGTGAATATTCATAATATTGCCGATTTCAGTATTTGACGACTCGAATGCGTAATAGTCGAACTTTTGTAAAATCGCTATTCCAGCTTTCGTCATTTGGGCTACTGTTATATTTTGTTTTTAACGTAAATGTACTTCGAACTCTTTAAGGCATCTTCTCACTTTAAGCGCCTCAAAAATAGGCTGTTTTTGCGATTTTTTTTCGAGGATTTTTGCTTAAAATTATGGGATAAAACGGATCCTATGTAATAAACACATCTTTCAAGTACATGAAAAAATTTTTATTTTATTTTTTTAAACAATTATTATAATACATCAGTAGCATTGAAAAACCCGTGTAAAAATGTTATGGTCGTGGCTTGTTGATGGTATCTCCGAGACGGGTCGTCTGAAACAAAAAAATAAAACTGTTTTAGATTCAGTATGTCAGTGGCTATAGCGCATATCATCAGATTTTTGATATTCGCGAAAATAACAAAATGGCGCACGTTTTTCGAAAAAGTAAAAAAAAACCACGATTTTTTTGCAGTTTTTTGTAAAAAAAAAATTCTTAAAATCAAAATTTAAAAAATCTGATGATATGCGCTATAGCCATAACTATGAAGCATATGTCATTCAAATTTCATGACAATCGGCCGGATAGTTTCCGAAATTTCATCAACAAAGCACCGAAAAACCTTGTTTTGAGATAACTGCGTTTAAAGTTTTGGAGGGATCGCCGGGTACTCTCAGGTAGTCACCTAACGGTCGCCAAAAAATGTAGTTAGACTCGTCCGATCTTTATGAAATTTCGAGATGACATTTTTGAAGATATGTACTTTCAAAATTTAAAAAAAAAAAAAAATCGATTTTTTTAAATTTCCAAAGTGAGAAGACGCCTTAATTTCTCATTTTTTTATTTCCAGCATAAAAACTATAGTAGAATTAATCTGTCTATACACAACTATTCTTCAATTTAAAAATTCGCAGTTTGAGCCGTTCGAAGTTTTAATCATTCGTAAATCTTACTCCCACCCCAAAAATCGAAAATCGTCAAAAAACAGTATTTATTTTCAACGAAAACAATTTTTTTTTTCCATATCGCTTGTGCACGATGACACAAAGCTCCTCGATTTTTTTTATGCTGTGGGCCTTCGTCGGGAAATTCTATTGAATGCCAAAGTTTTTTCGATGATCGCAGATTGTTACTAAACTATATCTCGCAGATCGATAAATTTTGCACGATTCTCTTGGGGTTCGGCTCCCCTACATCATATATGAACTTCAAACCGATATGTTGATAAACAATCGATTGCGGTTGCAAAACTGAAATTGAGAATTTTTTTTTTCATTTGCAATTAACCGCTTAATTAACAATGCTAGCTTATTTTTGTATAGGACCTTTTTTTATAGAGGACGTTATGATGAACAACTTTTATTCGAAATTTTTTTCGATAGGACGCGTTCCAAAAAAAATAACTCAAAAAAATCGATTTTTTAATTTTCAATAATTTTTTATTACTAAAATGCAACTCGGATTTTTACGAAAACTCAGAGTTATATTCCTATAGGTCCAAACAACCTATAAAGAAATTGGCTAGAGGCTGGGTCTCTTGAATAGGACTTTTTCTAAGGTGACTGGACTATAGGTAATTTGGACCTCCAGGAATGTACCCTGAAAAAGTCTACAAAATATTACTTGTTTTTGGCCGCCAAAAATTATTTAAAAAAAAACCAGTATTCTGATGTTTTTTTAAAATGAGATTTATCAAAAAATGCTTCCTCCAAAAGTTGTGCACCATAATGTCATCAGATATAATGCGCCATAATATCAGATTTTCTTCTTTTGTTTATTATATGGACTATCGGTTAATTATCAACGTACTGTTTTGAAACTTATATATCACCTAGAAGAATCTATCCCCAGCAGATATATGTACATTTTATTCATCTATGTTATACAGTTTAGCAATAATAACCGATTTTCGTAAATCCGGCGTTTCCCTATACCATCTTCCGATGAAGGCTCACAGAGTAGAAAAAAATTAGGGTAGTTCTTTTTACCATGCACATTCAGGATTCAATCCAAAAAAATGATTTCGGGAAAAAAACCCCCTTTTTCGGGGATATAAAATTTGAACTTATAAACAAATCGGAATAACCCCTTAAATTGTGGCGCTACTTAAAATATTCTTCGAGCTTCTCATGCGTCTGTGCGATACGCGTAATTAAAAAAAAAAAGGTCTCAATATCTTCATTACAAGCCGAGATACAGTTATTTATGTGTTTCTTGGATTTATTATTGTTATAATCAATCTTTTTACGTAATTCAAGTTCGTGAGCATTCTTAAGACTCTTAGGCATGACATTTAATATGATACGAACCTTTTGGAGCGTTCATCTCATTGCAGATCATGATTGAATTCGATCGCCCGCGCACGGAATAGCGAACGGCGTCGTCGGTGTGGCCGGGCGGCGTGGTGGGGACACTGCGTCTCGCCCAGCAGCTACCCTCGCGCGGCTTATTTAATAATTTCCATAACTCCCTTATAAATTGTCGTAGAAAGGTTTTTTTTTAAATTCCAGATATTTTTTTCTCACAATTTCGAATGTACCCATGAAAATCAATATTTTCCGATAGTTACCGCAATAACTATTGTTTTATTTGAATTTAAAAGCAGGTGTGCCTATAAATGACCTTACATTAAAAAGGTGAGGGTATCATAAGTAAATATTATAGTATTCTGTCCGCAATTTTATTTATTACAATATACATTTTTCCATTATTATATACATTTTTCCAGTAAATCGAGTAATAATACAACTTCGCAGTAATAATTACATTTGTTTGTTTTTTTTTTTCGTCAGGCTCATAGTCTTCATCGTTAGCTGAATCATTAGTGTCTTTTTCGGTTATCGAAAACGTAATATCAGCTGCGTTGTAGACATCGTTCGAAAATCTTAAAAACTCTTCATCGGTTTCATCGTCGCTTAAAACTATTTCGGGTTCGAGAACGTTTGAATTCAGCCCGCTACATTTCTTGCACATATTTGCAATTACTTTAATTAAGTATTTAATTAGAAAAATTAAGTAATAAGTATTTAATTATGTATTAGCAAGTAGTAGTTTATTGGCAATTATTTCTTGTGGTTGCGATACAGGTAATTGTACATCAAATTACACGTTTTGAAAGGTTGGATTAAAATGCACAATACTACTGTACAAGAAATGTTGCAGGCTAAATTGTTCAAATGTTCTTGAACCCGAAATTGTTCTAAGCGACGAAGAAATCAGTGAAGAATTTTTAAGATATTCGGACAAAGTCGCTGATATTACGTTTTCGATAACTAAAGGCCCGAATGATTCAGCTAGCGATGAACACTATGAGCCTGATGAAAAAAAAAAAATAAAAAAATGTAATTATTACTGCGAAGCTGTATTATTACTCGAATGACTGGAAAAATGAATATAATAATAGAAAAATGTATATAAAATTGCGGACAAAATACTATTTACTTATGATACTCTCACCTTTTTAATGTAAGATAAGATTATAGGCACTCCTGCATTTAAATTCAAGTAAAATAATAGTTATTGGGGTAACTATCGGAAAATATTGATTTTCATGGGCATATTCGAAATTGTGAAAAAAAAATACGTGGAATTAAAAAAAAACCTTTCTACGACAATTTATAAGGGAGTTATGGAAATTGTTAACTAACAAGGAACCCTAGGTAGGTCGACCCCTCCGATTTTGATCTAATTTATAATATATATGTCGTAGTGCATCGAAAACTTAGAGACACGTATTTTTTTTTTATCGGCTAATAAACGGTTTAAAGGTGTGAAAACGACCCCTAAAGATGGGTACCTAACGGGGGTGGTTTCTCAGTTTCGAATAGAAGTGCTTGATGTATTCGAATGAAACCAACGCTGAAATGTTTCCACAGATGAATCATTGAAAATGCATCCTTGGCTTTCTAGGGGGAGGGTGTTTAAGGGGTGAACAACTCCTAATTTAATAATTTTTTTTGCATTATAAAATCTATTGTTTCGATTCACATGGAACCAACTGCACTTTGTAGAGGTCAAAAAGCTAGTCTATATGTGTTTCGGAGTTTTTACGAAAAACTCGCTTTGAGTAAACCACCCTTTTCGTCGCAATACCCTGTATTATTGTGTTAAACTTTTTCTTCTTGTTTATATTATTCTACGGCAGCACAACTACGTATATAATTTATTCAAATGTTGTCAAACACGAAAATAAGTTTACCTTCGACCTTGTTTCTAGGTGAGATCATCCCAGTATCGATAATATCTACATAGGCCTATTGTGAGTTACGATAAACTTACAATGATTTCGAATGTTGACATTCCTCGGGACAAACACCTCTTCACGAAGTTATTACATAAGCAATAAAAAACATAATTCAACTACAAAGCAATACAAAAAACTTGGGAAATACATAGTTAAAGCATACAGGACTCAATTCTTATGCCTAATTATTTGCTTATGACGCTCAACCTATGATGATCAACCCCTCTTCCGCTTTACTCTATAATGGCCGGTTTCTTCATACCTCCCGATAGCTATCTTCCAGATATAGATATCCGTCAGATAAATACAACTTCGTTTTCTTCACTGCAACCTCTGGTTAAAATAATTACTCTATACGACACAAACTTTTGACACATAAGGTACTAGCATTATACTGTACACTGAATAAAATTTACTATAATCTGGCAATAAATCAAGGTTATGATAGCAGAGCGGCAGAATCTGAATTTTTGAATGTATTACAACAATTAATATAACTGTTTGTCAATTTTTGAAGAAAATTATGACTCTGAATATATAAGTAAAACATAAAGCATTGACAATTTTTAATAGCAATTGTTAGCAAAGGAAATAACAATTACAAAAAGGCAATTCCTGACTATAATAATTTTATTCACTTTTTAACCTATTATTAGATTAAAATTCGATCTAATAAATAAAAAAATATTTCTGTTTTTGTTTAAAAAATTAGTTTTTTACATAATTCGTGTAATCACTTTTTTGTTTCAAAAAGTAGGTGTATTTCCAAAAATTTTTTATAAAATTTCAAATGTGAAAATTTTTGTTATAAACTTTACAGCCATTATGTGACCTTTTTTTATTTGAATAAATCATCCAAACAACTGTAATGAGAGCGTCGGATGTGACGTTAAACATAATTTAATAATGCAGTAATAATAACCCTCAAGAAGTGAATAGTTTTTATTAGTAAAAAAAATAGCTATTTCTTAATTATATCAATTTTACTGATTTTATAATGTACTTTTAGAAAGTTATAAATAAAACAAATCTCTAAATAATATTACAATTCTTTCCCCGTTTTTGTTTGTAAAATGATTTTTTATTTTTATTTATTACCATTCTTCTAACTTTGTTGACTGTAACTATTAATGAGTCAATATTACATCAATAACAACGCTTAGCATTTAAACAGCCATTGTTATAAATAAAAAACTAGCCATTTTTGACTGTAGCCAATTTCTCGCTTTTTAACCCTCAACCCGTGAACCGGGGTCGTTTTCGTCCGGCCCAAAATTTCTAAAAAACGTTTTCTTCGCACATTGCTTGATATTTGATGAAAAAAAGTTATTAATAATAAGAAAAAAAAACATTCTATTCTCGCTTCAAAAGTACAATCTGAAGATTGACCATGATTTTTTTCAGATTTTTTCATTTATAATTGCGGGTGTGATAGCGCGAAGACGAAAACGAGCCCGGTTTACGGAATTAGGGTGCGTAAAAAACGTTCACGGATTGACGGTTAATGTACTTTTAGGAAAATATTAATAGTTCAAGTCTAAAAAAACTTTCTATTCTTCCTTTCGCGTTTTTGTCGAATAAATAAGCCTTTATTTGTTACTACCATTTTTTTAATTTTGTAAGGAGAATTATTTACGAAAATTTTGAGTGCAAGTGAACAGTATTTCTTTTGTAGAAGTTACAGCTATTTGATTTTTTTTTATTTACATAGAAGCATTCGAATAACTGTAACTAGACCGTTGACTGTGACTCTCTACATAAGGCATCTTCTCACTTTAAACGCCTCAAAAATAGGCTGTTTTTGCGATTTTTTTTCGAGGATTTTTGCTTAAAATTATGGGATAAAACGGATCCTATGTAATAAACACATCTTTCAAGTACATGAAAAAATTTTTATTTTATTTTTTTAAACAATTATTATAATACATCAGTAGCATTGAAAAACCCGTGTAAAAATGTTATGGTCGTGGCTTGTTGATGGTATCTCCGAGACGGGTCGTCTGAAACAAAAAAATAAAACTGTTTTAGATTCAGTATGTCAGTGGCTATAGCGCATATCATCAGATTTTTGATATTCGCGAAAATAACAAAATGGCGCACGTTTTTCGAAAAAGTAAAAAAAAACCACGATTTTTTTGCAGTTTTTTGTAAAAAAAAAATTCTTAAAATCAAAATTTAAAAAATCTGATGATATGCGCTATAGCCATAACTATGAAGCATATGTCATTCAAATTTCATGACAATCGGCCGGATAGTTTCCGAAATTTCATCAACAAAGCACCGAAAAACCTTGTTTTGAGATAACTGCGTTTAAAGTTTTGGT
Source organism: Rhimphoctona megacephalus (assembly GCA_963989365.1). Taxonomy (NCBI): domain Eukaryota; kingdom Metazoa; phylum Arthropoda; class Insecta; order Hymenoptera; family Ichneumonidae; genus Rhimphoctona; species Rhimphoctona megacephalus. The sequence continues at coordinate 5,781,162 of OZ022423.1, forward strand.
TGCAGAAAAATCATGAAAAAACCTTACCTCGGGTTAATCAGCGATGCCTGCTCCATACAATGGACCTTCCGATTCTTCGTAGAAGGTGTGTTCGTCCAAAGTAGCTTCCCTTCGTCTCGACCTAGTCTCTTTTGAAGCGTTAGAGCTGCGGCGGTTCCCTACGCGTACGCGATCACTGTCGCGTTTCTCGGCGTATTGAACGGCGATAGGGCCTAGTTTGACACCCATCACCTCCAAAATTTTTAAAACAGGTTGTAGCCCTTCGTTATAAATGCATGCCGCTGTTTGGCAAGCAATTTCCACGGTTTTTCTTGATGATGTTTCTTGAAACATCTTTGTTACAAACTTTACACTTCACATATTGTTGTAATGTAGAAAAAACAAGAAAAAACTGAATAATACTATATCCAGCCGTTGGATCGATGTGTACATCGAAACTTGTATCGTCCGATTTTTTTAATTTTGCTGCACTCGCACTAGCATGACTCGTATCTGCTTCAGACTGGTGTGGAAGCACTCCACGAAATTTTCTTTTTTTAGATTTCGAACTTGGACGTCGCCACGTGGCACTTTGTTGCGAAGTCTTTTTATCCATTATAACAATCCTGAGCGCAGAGATGTTGCCGTTACGAAGTTTCAAATTAGACTGATGAAATAACAGTTTAGCATCGTTGCCGAGTGATTTTCTTTTGAAAAATGCACGTGTTAAGGTCTTATTACATGAGTATAGACCCGAAAACAGAATATACCTAAGCAAGGGGTACTACATTAACAAAAGAACACGGCTATTCAATTGTATAGAGTCAGATATACAGGGACCGTCCGAGCGGCGTGAAAGGGATCGCCGGGTACTCTCAGGTAGTCACCTAACGGTCGCCAAAAAATGTAGTTAGACTCGTCCGATCTTTATGAAATTTCGAGATGACATTTTTGAAGATATGTACTTTCAAAATTTAAAAAAAAAAAAAAATCGATTTTTTTAAATTTCCAAAGTGAGAAGACGCCATAAGTAAACAATAAAGTTATTACTTTATAATTTTCAATAATGCGAGCACTGTATTTTATTTTCAAAATGAAATTGGTAGAAAAATTCTGTATTATCCCATTGTTCAAAATTGATCGGCTTATTTTTTATCGTATAGGGTCTTTTTTTCACAAATTCATAATACTCATCATCATAATCATCGGATTTAACATTGATATCCATGAAAAAAATCCATTATGAATGTTTCCTTTTTTTCATCGTAACACGATTACGTACTCTTAGAAGTTTTTTGGTTGTCAGGAGCGTTGGTTTGGAACTTTAGTTCTCTATAAACGTGCTGGAGGGCACTGAAGACAATATCTGGTAGATACCAGATACGTTGAGCACAGGATAAGTTTATCCGTTGGATACCAGATTTCTAGAGGTGAAGAGAACCAAATCTGGAAGATATCTTTCAGATACAGTTGTCGAGGACTTATCTGGAGGTGAAGAAACTAGCCATAAGTCTTTTTTAGATTTTACAAACCTACAAACTGGGAATAAAAACATGCATTTTACGCATTACTAGATTATTTATCAATTTTCATCAATATATTATTTTAGTCCGCATTATAGAATATTCATTTGTTCTCATGCTCCATAATTATTCGCTAGAACTACTGTGTTCTTTATATATTATTATTCAGTTTTCAGTTTTCTGCTCACTTTACGCACTATGGATATCGCTATGTATTTCTGATATTGGTGTACATATTAAACTAATATCATATGTGAATATAGTTTTCAGTTTACAATTAGTTTTTATAAGTTGTGCAGTAATGGTATTCATCGAAAAAGTGTTACAAGCAAAGTGATTTCTTACACCATGAACATCTTATTACTGCTACTTTCCTACAACCTTGAACATCACATAAAAGTCTTAATGATTGTCCAAAAGCAAATTTGATAAGGTTAACAAATTCTTCAGATTTATCGCTTGTGTAACCACTTTTGTACCATGCATATCGAAACAAATTTTGATACCTTGTTGAAGATAACTGATTATGAGTTAAAGATTGCAGTTTGATTACGTTATTTCTTAAGGGCTCTGTCTACTTTGGATGCATGAAAAAAACGCTATTTTTATTAATTTTTTTTTAAGAATACTGTTATGTTTATTGATATAAAACTTATTAGGCTTAATAAAAACATTCGTAAATTACAAAAAAAAAAAAATTATTGATTTTAACCACTTTTTTAGTGTGAAAATGCCAGGTAAACAGGAGTCCTCAAAAAGTAGGTAGGTGTGCGCTGTTGAAAAAATCTGAACAACGGCCCATCTGAAACAAAAAAATAATATGGTTTTAGGTTTAGTGTGACAGTGGCTATATACCGTACCTCTAATATTAATTTATATGCAAAAATAACAAAATGGCGGACAAATAAAATTAAAAACCGTGTTTTTTGCATGTTTTTTGCCAAAAAAAATAGTAAAAATAAAAATTTTGCAATAATTCTGGTACGGGATATAGCGATAAGTGTACAGAATATGTGATTAAAATTTCATAAGGATCAGTTCAGTAGTTTTTGAGATTTTTTCAACAAGCGGTTCGACAACCTTGTTTCGAGAAAAACGCGTTTAAAGTTTTAATTTATAAAAAATCGTAAAAAAATCTGACTTACACTTAATCAGCAATGCCTGGACCATACATAATTCCTTCTGCCTCTTCCTGTAACTTAATTTCTTGCGATTTAGCCTTTTTCCGCTTTATTCTGCTCTCTTTAGAAGTCTCCAATGAGTGTCTATTCGCAAAGTTGATGCGCTGGATATCGCGCGCACTGGCGAAACAATTCGCGCATTCACCGATTTTGATGCCCATTACACTCATTATTTTTAATACTGGTTAATACCCTTCATTGAAAATGCAGGCTGCAATATAACATGCAATTTCAACAATGACTTTGCCATTGAAAGTGTGTTTTGGTGCAATATTCCAGACGCAGTTGTTGTAACTCTCATTATTATTTTGGGTGTTGCCGCCAAGACACCGTTGGAGCAATTCGTCTCTCGTCAAGTCCTCGTAGATGGGTTTCAAAACCTCTTGAACATCTTTAGAAAGAGCAGGAGGATTTTTGAAATTATGTAAAGTATTGATGGCTTCGGCCTTGCGGTATTTACACCAGCTCTCCGCTCCGGCCGGGTAATACGAATGTTGTGGTCGAGTGTCGGTAGAAATTTTGTGGTAAAAGCCGGTTAAAATCTCTCTTCGCATCTTTTCGACAGAATTTTTGTTTCTTTGCACTGCCAAGCCATAGTTTAACGACAATTCCTTCATCAGTTTTACTGTTAAGCCAACAGTTTTTTCTTTTTTTTTTCAACGGGAGTTTTTCCTTTTTTCGCCGAACCTTTTTTCACTTTTTTCGCGACAACTTTTTTTGGAGTTTTTTTTTTCAGCTTCCTTTGCGACCTTTTTCTTCTGCGTAAGAAGTTTTTTGCTTCACTAGCACGTTTAAATATACACTTAGCGACATGCAGAACACACTCTAATTTTTTCACTTCGAATTCTTCGCCGTATGGATGAACATTGAGCAGGCTTTTGAACGTTTTTGAGTCACCATCTTCGATGTAAAAACCGTAGCGCATGCCAAACTTCTCGATAGATCGTAAAAATATTATAACGATCCCCTCCACCTCCATTTTGCCAGCGCTACTTTCATGTTTAGAAGTACATTTTTCATCGTTTTGTTTTTCTTGCCATTTCTTATATTCTACTGTATTTTCTTTTCCGTTCCACCACTCGCATGCCTTGCAGTAAGTTGAAAGCACAGCGATGTCGATAACTTTTTTACTGAATTTTCCGATCAATGATACGATGTCTACGAAAGATCAAAAGCCTCTTTTCGACCACGAATCATCACCAGAAACAGTCAAATGTTTGCTGCATCCTTTTTCTGCATTCAAATCTTATTCTTCCTGTACGGCTTTCAACGTCACTAGATCAAATACAGTTTTTGATGCAGTGTGGATGGCCTCTATAATATTGAAATAAACTTTCTTATTTAACCCTTGACCTAGTTCCATAAGTCCACAAAATATGTTTATACCTTGCAGTCCAATACCCAGCAAACGCATCACAAACAATAATCGACGATTAATTTCCTATCCTGAACCAATCATTGAACACGAGTCGATAAATCTTTCACCACAGTCACAAACTAAACGCACTTTAAAACCAAGACCTCGTAGTCCGTACTTGGAATATGATAATTGTCCGTTACACATGCTACACTTTATTATTGTTTCCAACATTGAAAACACGAAAAAAAATCAAGGATACAGTAACCATTATTTTTTTCGACAGGTATATCGAAAGTGGTATCTTTTGATTTTTGGAGTTTTTCTGCTGACGCGCTAGTGTGATCGCTGCCGACTTCGTCAGAGTGTTGATTTCCACAGAACTTTCATTTCTTAGACAACGAGCTAGGACGTCTCCACGAATCTTTCAAATTGTGCGTTTTCTTTTCCATCGTAGATCTATTTTATGTGCTGGTGTTCCAAATTTTTAAATAAGACTGATTTGAAAACGCTACCAGAGTAACTGTAGAGCGTCGACTGATGACGTTGTTATAGTTCTAAAAATTTAACGATGAAGGCTAAACATTAGAAATTGATTTGTATACAATTAAGACTTAGGGATTACAATAGGTAGCAGCTGGGTGAAATAACAAAAGCATGTAACTGGTCGCCGTATACCTGCTCCGGTATACGCAGCGGTTGTGGTGAACAAGCGCGCTCAAGTAGGGTTCAACGTATGGAAAAATACCTTTAGAATGCTCTGATCTTTCTGAAATTTTCAGAGAATATTTTTAAATATATAAACTTTCGAAAAATGCAAAAAAAGAAAAATCGATTTTTTGCAAGTTGTAAAGGAGACAGAACTCTTAAATGTACGTTGAGATCATAATTACAGTAGAACGTCGATTATCCGAACGTCAATTATCCGAAACGTCAATCATCCGAACGATGATTTTGTTTATCCGAACGTCAATCATCCGAACACAGATTCGATTCATTCGAATTTTCGGTTTTCCGAACGACTTCGTCGTGACATTGTTGCGCGTCGTAGCGATGTCAGACTCGCATGGCAATACCGCCCCTCCGTCCTCTCTGCCCTCACTCGTTCGCGGCTTATCTTTCTTTGACAGTCTTTACGCGACTGCAGAAAGGCAAGAAACAGTCGTTATTTTTATTACTACCGTTCGATTTACATTCGAATCTGTGTGTCAAAAATGAGTTCAACACCCAGTGCTTCATCTAAACGTAAACGACATGTACTGACTTTGGAACAAAAGCGAGAAATTATTTCTAAGCTCGAGAATGGTGAAACAGGGGCACCGCTAGCTCTCGCTTATAATGTTGGAAAAGCAACAATAACCGATATCAAAAACGATAAAGAGAAGATTTTATCATTTATATCAACGTCGGACAGTTGAGATGGTGCTAAAAAACGAAAAACTTTAAAGTCTGCGCAGAACCAAAATCTGGAAAAGGCTTTATCCGAGTGGTTTGTGCAGAGGCGCAGCTTAGGACAGCCGATTTCTGGTTCGATATTGTGTGAAAAGGCTCTTGACTTAAACACTAAACTCGGCGGATCGTCGGATTTCAAAGCTAGCACTGGATTTCTGAAAAATTTCAAGAGTCGCCATGGGATTCGAGAACTTCCAAGTCCAAGGAGAAAAGTTATCGGCAGATGCGGAGGCTGCTAAAAGCTTTCAACAGGTATTTAAAAAAATCGTGGAAAAGGCAGGATTTTCTAGAGACGACGTATACAATGCAGACGAGACTGGATTAAATTGGAGGTCGCTTCCCCGAAGATCGCTCGCGTCGCATCGTGAAAAAGCCGCTCCAGGATTTAAGGTATCCAAAGAACGCGTAACGGCTATGACGTATGCTAACGCAGCCGGCACTCATAGATTGTCGTTATTGCTCATTGGGAAATCAAACAAGCCACGCTGCTTTAAAAATGTTACTGGCCTGCCTGTAGTTTATAAAGCCCAGAAGAGTGCTTGGATGGATTCGAAATTGTTTTGCGATTGGTACAAGAATGATTTTATAAAAAACGTAAAGGAGTGGCGCAAAGCTCAACGCAAAACTAGAAAAGTGTTATTGTTGCTAGACAACGCGCCGTCTCATCCTTCCGCCGAAGTATTAAATGCTATCGATCCAGACTTCGAGGTGAAGTTTCTTCCCCCAAATGTGACATCGTTGATTCAGCCCATGGATCAAGGGGTTATTGAGAAAATGAAGAGGCTGTACAGGAAACAAATCCTCAGAAGGTTGTTTCTGGTTGAAAAAGGCACCGAAGACAGTGTTGTTGCATTTGCGAAATCACTGAATTTGAAACACTGCTGCTATATGTTGGCTGATGCGTGGGCGTCGCTAACAGAGGAAAATTTGAAGAATGCGTGGAACAAACTGTGGCCAGCTTCAAAAGAAATGCCGGAAGAAAGCGAAAAAGAAAATTCCAATGCCGAGGAAAGTGGCTTGAATGAATTCACCGAATTCTTCAACGCCATCCCGGGGTTTACAGATTGTAACCATGAAGACGCTAAAAATTGGCTCAACGATGACGCAGAAGATCCGGGTTAGCAAATTCTAACCGACGATCAAATCGTATCTTCAGTTCTTCATGATGAAAATATTGATCCCGAGGATAATAACAGCGACGAGAGTACGGATGCCTCAGACAAGCCTTCTCACGGTGAAGCGTTCGAGGCTTTCGAGACAGCGATGGAGTGGTATGAAAAGCAGCCGGAATATTGCCCAACGCAACTGTTTCTCCTAAAAAGATTGCGTAATTTGGCAGCGCAAAAACGAGCTTCTGGTGTGAAGCAGAAGAAAATCCTTGATTTTTTCCCAAAGAAATAAGTAGATTTTTTCCCAAAGAAATCAGCGAAATATATAATTTATATATAAATGTTAATATATTGAAAATATCGAGTGCCGTTGAATATAAATATATATATTCTATCATTTTGAGCGTTTCAACTTAGCCTTTCTCTCAACAAACAACTCGTGTTCGGTCATCCGAATTTTCGATTATCCGAACAGTAGCCAGTCCCAATTAGTTCGGATAATCGACGTTATACTGGAAGTAACAAAACTACGGCACGCCATTTTGCTATTTATTAGCTTCATAAAAATGAAGTCAAATAAAAAATATACTAAATGAAAATTCCTTAAAGGATTTAATATTATGTCTAGACATAATATTAATTCATCGAATTTATATTCAATTACCACTGAATTAGATATACCATTTAATATTAAGTCTGGACATAATTTTAATTCCGAATTAAATTTTACGCTGAGGTCAAATAATTTTTGAGAATTAAAATTATGTACATAATTTTAATTCCTAAACACAAATGATGTACGAAATTTTATTTTAAAATTCGTTCGAATTAAAATTTGGAGTAATTAAAATTATGTACATAATTTTAATTCAAGAATTAAAATTTGGGGTAATTAAAATTATGTACATAATTTTAATTCTTGAATTAAAATTTGAAGTAATTAAAATTATGTACATAATTTCAATTCTCGAATTAAAATTTGGAGTAATTAAAATTATGTACATAATTTTAATTAATTAAATTAATTTTAATTCATCCAAATTTTAATTCCAGAATTCAAAGATAAATGAAATTGAATTTGCAAATATTAATTCATTCAAATTTTTATTCAGGAAATAATATTTGAAAAATTAAAATTTGAACGCAATAAAATTTGCATGAATTAAAATTTGAGCGATTTAAAATTATGTAGACTATTGTAACTAATCTAAATTTTAATTGAAGAATAAAAATTATGTATACAATCTTAATAATATCGAAAAATTAAATTAGGCTCCAAAATTTAATTCGACAATTGAAATTATGTACACAATTTTGAGATTTGAATTTAAATTTGAATGAATTAAAATTTTGTATATAATTTTAATTTTCGAATAAAATTTTACGGAATTAAAATTATGTACTTAATTTTAATTTAAACATTTTAATTATGTACATAATGAAAATTGTCAATAAATATTTTATCTAGACGTAATGAAAACTTCTTGCGATTTAAAATTTAGACCGAATTTTTATTCGGCCTTAATAAATTCTTGAATCGTCAATTCGTGTGATGTCGTACCACAATATTAATTTACTGAATTATTTTGCGACTCATTAAAATTTAGTCTCACAATTTTTATGACTGTTGAGCTGAATAAAAATGCATAAATTTTTTCTTATAACATAATAAAAATTAATTAAAATTATGTCTAGACAAAAAATTAATTCAACGTTTTCTGTATCCTTCCCTGTGCATTTCGAATTAATTTTTGCTCTTGACTAAATCAAAATGGTTTCGGAGATTATTAGTGTCAGTTTTAATGAGATATTGTATTTTGATTTGAGGTCGAAAATTTCTAATAATAAATAGCAAAACGGCGTGCCATACAAAAAAGCGTCTGAAAAATGTCGAACATAATTTTTTCATATTCTGAATCCATACACATCGAGTGGTTGAATCCTTCCGGTTGGACCTGTTGGTATGATCATTGTTTTGATGCTTTTTCCAAGGAGTGTAGCCTGCCTGACAATTTCTGTGCAATGCCCACTTCATGAATCTACTAAAAGTATGCTTTTTGAACCGATGTTAGGGAAAAAGTCCTTTTCCAGTCATATCCTAAAGTGTTCCGCAAAATTCAATATAATGTTGGTTTTGACTTTAATTTTTCTTTGCACATGTAGGATCAACAGGTTTTCAATTCAGCTTGTTTTTATTATAGTGTTGTCCCCGCGAAGACCGTCACGTGGGGCGAGTTATCGAGGACGGGTAATTTGGGGATTATTGCCAATAATTGAGCCAAAACTCCAACTCAATACTTTAGAACAAGTTAACGTTAGGTTTATTGATAAAGTTAAAGATTAAAATACAAAGTCAAGGTGTTTAGCCTTGAGACCAATCGTTCAATATTTCGTCGTAGACTGTCGCAGACTGCCGAATTTGGGCATTGTTCCTGCTTTTATTGAGTGTCGAATTTTCCCCCAAATGGTATCGATTTTACCCCTTCTATTGATTTATTAGTCGACTGATGAACGTTCTTGAACGTTCGGTGGCGTAATGCCCTGTCAGCATTTTAGGGTGCTCACGCTCGGGATCGACCCATTTCGGCGACCGATCGTAGGAATGTGCTGTCTTATAATTTTATTTATGCTTCCTGTTGTCCTGTCGCAATTGATTTCAACTAATTGTATGTTACCATGTGGGGCACAACAATAGATAGCTGAAAATACAAAAGAACGTAGGGTACACAAATACCTGAGGTAAGTTTCCCTGACTGGAAAGTAGTTAAAAAGACATTATTCGGTTTGAATAAGGTTGTCTCTACAATTGGTCCAAACTTTCCGGAAAGTTCTTTCAAAGCAATGAAAAGTAGCGATCGTAATTTTCCCTCTGCAAAATTGTGGGCTGTATAGTGTAATTGTGAGTTGTCGAAGACACTGACTGCACAAAGCATTCGACCTATTTTGTGCCCTCTACTGCCAATATTCGTCCTGAATGTATTTCTAATTGAAACCCACTTTCGTCTGAATTGTATGTTTTGTAAGTCATATCGTTTAATATAAAGTTTAATTTAATTGACAAATTTATCTGCATCTCTTTTCAAATCTGTACCTTCCTTTATAATTTTTCGAGTTACGAATTTATTACTTTTTCGAGATGTTATACGCTAAGCTTTTTTAAATTTTCACAACTACCAATTGGAAGCTTTGAACCGTGCGTCTTCATATCCCTTCTCTTTTTGTGCCTGCAGGGCCCACCTCCGAAGATCCACATTGTGAACAATTAAACCGACATCGACAGCACTTTATATTGAGAAACGCAAGCTAATTTTTCCATACATATTCCACCTTTATTGAATTGATCAGCCCAAAGTCTTGATTGACCTTTAGATTTCACTTTTTTGAATCGGTTTTTGACAGTCTCCACGCTTAAGGCCTTACATACGTCCAGAATTTTCAAAAAATCGTTTTTTTCTTTACAGATTATTATTCTCTATAGTTTTAGGCGTATTTCTGTGTAAGTCGATTGTACAAATTCCCCATAGATCGAAAGTTATTATAGAAAACGTGACTGCCCAACGCAGTCACGAAACTTTAAATGCATTTTTCTCAAAACTACTTTTTCTGGCACGGTCTGCATGATAACTCATACAGTTTTTAATATTTTTTGATGCTTTTTTTTTTAAATATTCGAAATTGTTTTCTCCATAGTCTGTCGGGTCGGATTTTTGATGTTGTGATTAAAAAATTTTATAAACATAATTAAAGTGTGACATTTATGACACAAAATGCACACTTTTTTTTAAACTGCCGTAAATTGCCAAAATTTTTCGAATTTCAAAAATCCGGCTCGACAGACTATAACTACAACTTTATTTCACAAGAATTTTTTTACGTTTTGCAGATCCATCAGCATTTCAAGAAGAAATGATGCAGACCGTGGAGCAACTTTTTTTTCATAGTACTTCGGGAAACGTGATTTTTTATGTTGTAATTTTTGAAAAAAAAAGAAATAAATTTTTTTATAAAGTTTAAATACTAATAAACAATGTGTAAAAATTATTTTTATTAATTTATATTGCTATATTTTCTAAAAACAGTTTTTCTTTTAGCGCGTTTTAGGCGCTGCTGGACGTATGTAAGGCGTTAAATTATTTTTCTTTCTGCTCCTCCAAAATTCGATTGCTCTTCTTTTATAATTATAGCTCAAATCTTCTTCATCATTTGAACATGTATCTGATGGTGTTCCAGGACTCCATTCCATCGCATTATCTTCTATAGCATTCGCCTCACACTCTTTATAGGGCTCTTGAAAATCTAAAGTATTTTTTTCAATAAATTCCATCCCATTATATTCTTGCATACTTTGCAATAAAATTTTTTCAATATTATTTTTTAATTTGCGTTCTTCATTATTAATCGGGCTTTCAGCAGTCTTCATCGCTTCAAACGTGATCAGCAAAAGTCATACAACATTTAATGAATTCACAATTATTTTGTACTACGTGTACATTAACGGTGTTTATTTCACTTTAATGTCCCGTGAGAAACTGATATTTATCTTCAAAAAATGCTTTAAGAAATACGAAAATATACGCAGCACCCAAGCCAGATAAGCACGGAGGTAAAGTGATGAGCAAAGATACTGGTCGAAGCACATAGCTTAAGATGTGGAGATTCTCTCATCGTGGTACACAGTTTCTGTTACACAAAAACGATTGCAAGATATTACTATCCGGATGTACTCCGATGCATCATTTAACATAAATTGACAAAGCGTAGTATTGAAGTGTGTATTATAATATAATATGTATATACATACTACTTTTTATACTTCAATCAAATTTTTCACAACTTGCTAAAGGGGGCTTGGCGGTGGGAATTCCCTTTGAATGTATTAAGGCGGGAAACCAGTTTAGATGGGTCAAAAAATCGACTTTTTTTATTTCATAAATTGTTAGTAAAAATATTCAAGAATATGTTGCCAAAATTTCAAAGCAAAATTCCGATTAGTTCCGATGCTATAGGCACTTAAGTGACCGCCCGTCGGTTCGACGCTGAAGCGCGCGGTAGTTAGAACGGAGCGGTCGCTCAGGTAGTCCCTTATTCAGTTACCTGACCCAATACCCGTGTACTACGGAATAACAGAGAGGGGGATTTCGGCAGATGTTCTTGAATAGCTTTGGGTAGAAGGTACTCGAACGTTTGGAATATTTCGACAGAGCGTCGAGTTTGGTCAATTTAGCTCCGGCTTTCCTACCGAGTGTTAGAAGTAAAAATGTCAGCGTATCCGAAAGGTTATCGTGAGTGCAGCGAACGACGTGGTAGACTACGTAAGAGATCCTTCCAAGGAAATCAACACACCAGGAGTGAGTCAAATGTTAGTGAAGATGGAAGTGCCAGCGCAAAAAAACTTTCGATTGCTACCAGTGAGAATGTGACTGTAAATCCTGTACATTGTTGTAGGCTCATCGAATTTTTCACCGCATTCACTGGCTTGTTGGAAATCCTTATTTGTCGAAATTGCAAACAGAATGTGAAATTTCAAGAAACTGGAAAACGTGGCCTTGGTTTCAAACTTGTTGTCGATTGCCACTGTGGATCGAGACAAATCAATTCAGGTCCTTTACTCAACACTGGATTTGAGATAAATCGTAGGATTGTATTTGTCATGCGGCTCTTAGGTGTTGGCGGACACGGACTGAATTTATTTTGTAATTACATGGACATCAGCAATAGTATAGCTGAAGAAACTTACAATGGAATTTGCACTCACATCCACGCCGCTGCGAAAAAAGTATATGAATTCTGCTGTAAGAAAGCTGTTGAAGAAGAAAAGAAAGAGAACGAGAAACGCGAGAAACTTACTCTGAATTTGAAAGTATCTGGTGATGGAACTTGGAAAAACCGAGGATTCAAATCACTTTATGGTGTTACAACGCTCATTGGATATTACTCCGAAAAAGTCATCGATCTGGTTGTACGAAGCAGTTACTGCCAATCATGTATATATTGGAAGAACAAATCGAAAAATCCAGCAGAATATCTAGCATGGAAAGACGATCATGACGAAGAAAATTGCATGAAAACACATGAAGGCTCCGCGGGAAGCATGGAAGTGGAATCTGTGAAAATGATGTTCTTGAGATCGGAGGAACTACATGGTGTAAAATACGGCAATTATATCGGTGATGGAGATTCGAAAACGTTCACAGCAGTTGTTAATTTAAATCCCTACGGCGATGAACTGACAGTTGTCAAAAGTGAATGCATAGGCCATGTTCAGAAAAGGATGGGAACTCGGCTCTGAAACAGCAGGAAAACTAAAAAACTGGGGGGAAAAGGAAAGTTGACAGAGGCTTTGGTGAAAAAGCTCAGCACGTATTACGGCTTAGCGATTCGAAGAAATGTAAACAGCATCGAATACATGAAGAAGGCCATAATGGCAACTTTTCAGCACATGATATCCACATACGACAATCCACAACACGACAAGTGTCCAGAGGGAGAAGACAGCCGCTGCAAGTGGCAGCAAGCTAAAGCACTTGGAACGGAATCTGAAGCGCACCCTGCCCCATTACACCCGGACGTTCAAAAAGAAATTCTTCCAATACACGAAGATTTATCGAGAGACGATTTGCTGACGAGATGTTTAGATGGTCATACGCAGAACGCTAATGAAAGTTTCAATTCGACCGTTTGGCGATTGGCTCCAAAGCACCTCCATGCTGGCCTGAAAATAGTCGAGGTTGCAGCATTCTTGGCTACTGCGTTATTTAATGAAGGAAATTCAGCCCTTCTAATGCTGATGAACGAATTAAAACTCGTAGTTGGCTTGCAGAGCTTCAATTTTGCCGGGAACATGGATGAGCAGCACGTGAAAAGACAGAATAGGCGCAGCTCATTGGAGACCAAGGAAGCTCGGAAAGTTCATCAAGAAGAAATGATGCGTTTGAAGAAGAAGAGAGGTTGCTATATGGTGCTGGAATAGCTGATTAACCGGTGAGCAGTTTATATAATTAGTTACTGCCTTGAATTTCTCGTTTTCGCTACATTTTTTTCAAACGCGTTTTTCTCGAAACGACTTTTTTCAACTGGTGAGTATTCTAGCTCAAAAAGTTATTGACCAATCGTTCTGAAAATTTGTATGAATATTCTTTATTCAATTACAATCTATATAAACCTAACTCTGGGATGATATTATTATTAAAAATATTTTTTTTAATGCAAAAAAGGTGAAAAAACAAGGTATAAAAACATGACATTGTGTTCAAACATGTCAAAAACATGCAATTTTCAACTTTTTCGATCACAATTAGATTCATTTTCTTAGGAAATATGTTGTTAACGAAAAAAGAAAATTGTAATGATTACAGATAAAAATTGTGACTTCAGGAATGCCCACCAGCAAAAAAACTCGGATGGCGATCGTCCATGGACAGCAGCTTCTAACTCCCCAATTTCCGGCGGAAATGACTTGAAAAAATTACAAAGTGTACTTCAAAACATGAATAAAATATCCTTTAAGTTTAAACAAATTCTGATTATTCCTTCCCTGTTAAAAAAATTCACGAAAAACACGAAAATTTCGGCCTCCTAAACTGGTTTCTCGCCTTAAATTCTACATTCTATGGTTCGTCCCAGTTGGACAAATGCTCTATTTGCTTCATAATAAATATATCGTAACTCACAATGGGCTTATGTAGGAATTATCGATACTGGGATGATCTCACTTAGAAACAAGGTCAAAGGTAAACTTATTTTTTTCGTATTTGGCAACATTTGAATAAATTATATACGTGGTTGAGCTGCCATAGAATAATATAATCAAGAAGAAAAAGTTTAACATAATAATATATGGTATTGCGACGAAAAGGGTGGTTTACCCCTCTCAAAGCGAGTTTTTCGTAAAAACCCCGAAACACGTATCGATTAGTTTTTCGATTTCTATAAAATGCAGTTAGGTCCATTCGAATCGAAACAATAGTTTTTATGGTGCAAAAAAAATATTAAATTAGGGGTTGTTCACCTCTTAAATACCCTCCCCCCTAGAAAGCCTAGGGTGCATTTTCAATGATTCATCGGTAGACACATTTCAGCATTGGTTTCATTCGAATACATCAAGCACTTCTATTCGAAACTGAGAAACCACTCCGTTAGATGCCCATCTTTGGGGGTCGTTTTCACCCCTTTAAACAGTTTATTAGCAGATAAAAAAATACATGTCTCCTAGTTTTCGATGCAGTACAACATATATAAGCGACATCAAAATCGGAGGGGTCGACCTACCTAGGGTTCCTTGTTAGCAATAAATTGAAGCGATTAGCTTACTTTGATAATAATGAATAAATATTAATAAATAAATGTACAAAATAATAAAAAATGAAGCATTAATTAAGAATAATAACCATTATTATTGTTATTATTTCTATTATTATTATTATTCAATATCAATAATTAATGATTATTTATTATGAATGTTTTATTTCTTTATTTATTATATTTATTATTATATTTTTGTTACTGCGTATAACGGAACAAATGGGGAGAGGGGAAGGGCGCACGGAATACTCATGTATAATGTAGAGTAAATCACCCAGTCGACAGCCATGTATCAATAGTCGGTCTCTGTCCATACTTTGTATGAGTGGCAAGAGTGCGGAAGACATCTGCCACACTCTTCCAACTCATACAAGGCCGACTACTGGTGCATGCCTGGCGACTGGGTGTTTTACCCCACATGTACAATTTGTGCAATTCTTAGATCGATTTTTCAATTAACAAATAACAACAAATTATAATGACATCTGCATGGCTTCTATTACTTTTTTTTTTAACATACTTTATCACAACAATGTTTTAGTTCCAGTTTTCAATATATATAATAAAGAGATAATTATTTATGTAAAATACAGCTGGAAAGATGGAAACAAATATTTATTTATAGATACACAATGTTTTATTCCCTAAGCGGAACGTTATAGAAACTACGTGGATGATTATTTTAATTTTGACAGTAACGAGGTTGTTGATAAATATTGAGAAAAGATTTAAACCACAGTTCTCTACTCCGTAAAATTTTGTCAAGCGGCCCTGATAAGCTGCACATACCGGTGTACTTTTGGCCCTCGTTTGTAAATGGAAGTTGCTATTAATTTTTTCCGGAGAGTCCATCTTCGCCCGCAAGAAATTTTGTTTTCATTGCATAAGTTAGCAAGGACCATGTCTTTCAGTACGGGCGAAGAGAGCTTATCAAATAAAAGTTCGTAATGTTTTTTACTCACATCTTTTAAGGCATCAGTGCTCGTTTGCAACTGATTCAATGCCCTTAGAAGATCTTCGTTTTGAATACGAATTATTTTTAATAACTCGCCTTCGCGAGGCGTTGCAGGAGTCCCTGCTAGTTGCAACTCCTCTAGACGCCGCTTCTTCGTTATTCTGATGGCGGCAACTAAAATATACGTTTCATATAGTAATATGAACAGTGTCTAACTTATACATGGAAGTGATATCTACCGTTAAGCTTGCTAAACATATACATTAAGCTGACATTAAACTGATGGAAAAAATAGTGTTTTCGGGCTCCTGATCGTGTATTCTTTAAACATTGATAAAATAAAAGTCCCATCTAAGAACGAGTTCGATTCATCCATTTTTAGAGGTATCCGTATCGAATTTTATTTATTTATTTGTTTATAATAATTTCATTTCAATCAATCTTGAAAACGGGATCGAATTTTGATTAAACTCAGGTCCAACTACCGTTTCCTAGGAAAGAAAGTCTTAGCAATGAGAAATTTAATTTAAAAAAGTAGACATGCTTAACAATTGAGAAATTAAGTACGTTTTTGGTCAATACTTTAATCTATAAGTAATTGAAGAAAACGAAGATCAACATGATATAACTTAATGTCTTTAAAAAAAATCACTAAAAATACGTGAATAAAAGTCGGAATCAGTATATCTAAAAATGGAGCAACTGAGTTCATATTTTATTACAAAATTTCCTCATTAACATCTAAAGAAAGTATACCTGTAGCAGCACAAAAACTATTTTTTGCATTAGTTAGTCTCAGAGTGCAATATGAAACTAAGTTAAATTTCTTTTATTAACAAGAATACTAAATTAATTCTATTTTAGCTCATTTAGGGCCGGTTGTTCCACCTCCAGGTAAATTTTACCTGATAGTTAAAGGTCTGCTACCGAGTGCTACAACTGTCAGGTAAAATTTACCTGGAAGTGGAACAACCGGCCCTAAAAGATAAAGGGTGCATAGTAAAATACCTGTTGGGCGATATGGCCTCATCGCTGGCTTTCCATTTTGACCGTCTCGCTTCTTCGGTGGATTTTCCTTTTCTTCAGTTTTTGCATACATTTCATGAAGGTCTGTAACAACAAAAAATAGGAAAACAGTCTATTAACAGAGCCCAACGTTATTTAGGCATAAAATTAATAACTGAAAAAAATATCTCCTAAATACCGGTGTCCATGATGCTGGCACCCTTTGGAAAAATGTTCCTTGGAAGCAGACCCATCATTGATTGCCTGTAGTCTGCTTGAGCAGCGGTTGGATAGACATTATTGTTATCATCTTTAGATTTAGTAGCATCTGCGTAGCATCTCTAGAAGCATCTCTAGTAGCATCTGCGTAGCATCTCTAGAAGTAGTAGAATCTCTAGAAAATAGCAGTACCAAAAAATAGGTTATTTAGTATTGAATAGACGATATCGAAATTTACATTGTTGTTATGCAATGACATTTTTATTCTGTAAACAGAGGCTATGCGTTTTCCGAAGCGCCAAAAAAAATTGACAATTGACAAAATTGACAAATTAATATGTATACAAAAAAAAATCAATGTATAAATAAGATTGCGCACTTCAATTGCATATCAATGTACCACGGTGATGGTTCGACCATTGTTAATTCTGTAAAATTCTTATAACATACCTGCAGCAGAGTGAACTGCGGTTCTGATGCTATCATGTTGCAGTGGATACTTCGACACAACAGCATCGCAAAGTGCGTTTACCCTTGCATCTATCAGAGATGGGACCACAGCCCGTTGCAAGCACTTGCGTGTAATTGGGTTCAAAAGTTGGTCGTTCGTGAAATGACAACCGCAGACATACCGAGTTTTAGTCAGCTTTTCCGACATAAGAAAAACTAAATTTTCGACACCTATCACTTGAAGCCATGAGCGACTCCTGAAACATATAAGTTTCTAGTGCAATCTAACCAGTAACTTCAACATTATTTTTAACAATTATCAATTTTTCCATTACAATTATTGGCATTGTAACATTGATGTAATTAATCGTTATAAACATTATCATTATTTTCTCTGATATTACTATACCAAAGTCATTGGCAAGTAAAACTATTTAAAGCACTACATAGACCTTAGAGCATTAAGAGTACAGCGAAATTTGACAGTTTTTTTTTCATCAAAGAAATTTCATGTATTTACCAATAAATAAATGTATTTTAAAATTTGCAATTACTGATACATTTAATTAAATTTGAACAAATAATTATTGGACAGAATCGTTGATAAATATGAAACATAACACTTTTTTAAGGAAAAACATATTTCCAAAAAAGATGAACATATTTTCTTACCTTTCGATATCCTTAGAAAACTGTGCGTAAATGCAGTTCGTGTGCATATGATGCACATGACCGCAATACGGCACAATACATCGTAACATATTCGGCATTCTGCTCTAAAGTGATTTCTCTAGAATGGAAAAATTGCACAATTTATAGAGTTCGATTGACTTTCATATGATACTAAAAATTTGTAATTTTGAAATTTGTATCAGAGGAAAACAAAAAATTTCACATTTTATTTACTTTGTGTTTACGAAAAATATGGTGAGTTTTTATCAGAATGAAAAAGAAATCATTATCTTAATTTATCATTTTTATTATTGTGTCTTTATCGAAGAATAACTAAACAACGGATGAGAAGAATTTACTCTAGGATTTTGCAATCGGAGATTTGAAGGTACACAAATCAATTAAAATAGAAAAATCGATCATTTTTGTTGGACATGTAGTCGTTTCAAAATGAGCTGAACATTCGTTGCTGACAGATCTCAATTGTTCCGAGAGTAAATCTTCTTTCCATATAATTAAGGATGTGAAGGCGGGTCGTACTAGTCAATAGACAGTCTTTCACTACAATTATGGAAATAAGCTACCACGAGTGACCATATACAGCACAATATCACTCCAATATGTAATGATAATTTTTTAGATAAGTACATTTTTTTAAGTCCATTTCGTTACGGAAGCTACAGCATTCTGAGTTGCTAACATGACTCGGTGATACATAGCGAAAAGATTACTGTTGACAACATCGCTCACCCCATAGTAAATAGACAGCTGCGTTTCGAGGTAAACACAACCCCCAAAAACATCAGCCCCCTTGACAGTAAGAATAGGTTATGTGCATATGTATACATATATATGGGGCATTCCACGTCAAATCGCCGGATCATTGGCCGGGCCCCCACGGATTTTTATGGCGAAGTTATTTTGCATTTTTTTGGGCCCAAAATACGCCCGCAAATTTTTTTAAATTTTTATTTCATTTTTCAAGGCTTGCACGAGCTTAAAAATCATAAAATTGTGGAAAAACATGAAGAGCGATCGTTTTTAAATTGATGATTTTTTTTTTACAGAAACTAGGACCCAAAACATAATTTTTCATCCTAGTTTGGAAGTGGGCCGAGAACTAGCATTCTTGATTTTTTTTCCCAGAATTTTTTTTTTCATTTTATTTTTTTTTTATCGTAAGAAAAACAAAAAAAATAGTTTTTTTTATTGTGAAACTTATTTTTTTTTCTTAGTTTAAGAGTGAATCGACAAAAACAACAAGTAAACATTTATTGAACAAAAACGTGAACGACACTTTTTTTATTTTTTCACAAAAGGATTTTATAAATTTTACTTGACGCCGAAGAGGAATACTCTTTTATAATTAATAAGCCATCTTGGGGGATAAGGCAGTGTACTTGCTGCAAATTTTTGACTCTACGAACATTTTCGAATAATTTTTCAATCGCTGGAGTCTCGTTTTTATAAAATTCTGCAGTTGAAAATCTAACAGCAATATTTGGTAGGAAGCATCAGTCTATCACCCCCTGTATGAGGGGCAAGGCGGATATGAGAGGATTAAGGGAAGATGGAAAGGGGCGACACCAGGTGAGAAAGGGAGTTTCGAGAAAGCTCTCCTTTTTACTAAGCTTACTATTTTCTATCAACTTTTAAATTAAGAAAAAAAACAAGTTTCACAATAAAAAAACAATTTTTTTTGTTTTTCATACGATAAAATTTTATTTTTATATCAAGAATGCTAGTTCGCGGCCCACTTCCAAACTAGGATGAAAAATTATGTTTTGGGTCCTAGTTTCTGTAAAAAAAAAAATCATCAATTTAAAAACGATCGCTCTTCATATTTTTCCACAATTTTATGATTTTTGAGCTCGTGCAAGCCTTAAAAAATGAAATAAAAATTTAAAAAAATTTGAGGTCGTATTTTGGGCCCAAAAAAACGCAAAATAACTTCGACATAAAAATCCGAGGGGGCCCGGCCAATGATCCGGCGATTTGACGTGGAATGCCCCATATGTTATGTGTTACGATGGGCGACGTTGACACAATTCTACGGGGTTATAAAATCATGAGGTGTCGCGACAATTTGTGGTCTACAACTCGATATTTCTAATTCGGATGTTCGTTGTCCCCCCTTTTTTAATGTACCATCAGAATCCGCGATATTTAATCAATATGAGTAACGTTTTTTGCCTAAAGCATCTGATACCGAAATATATTAATTTTTTAGTTGTAGTGGTCAGAAAGTCATTGTCGCCATATGAGATATGTAAAATTCTCTATTATTCAATTAATAATACCTCGATCTGATAGTCGTTAAGGTGCCTAGAAATTTCACAGACATCAAGTATCAAGCTTGGACTACAACATATAAAAAAATCAGAATTTTATCTGAATTGAAGCCTAGCGCTCATACAACCTTAATAGTATTTTTCTTTTCTTGTATGAATTTCTTTGGGCTCTCTTACAAAAGTTTAAAAAATATCTAATCAATTTTCGTAACTAATAGATGTATACATTTTTCTCGCAATACTAAAGAGAAAACATTTTATTATATTCCACAGATGTGAATTTCAAAATCTTTAGAGAATTAAGTATGTATGTTTTTTTCGCATGAAAATTGCTACTTTGTACCGTTGTGCAATATTTTTTTCATATAATTAAACTATAAAAACCGGTTGAACTTATGTTTTGACTTTGGATAGGATCCAGGACTTTTCAGATATGTAACATTGTTTAACGGCGGGGTAACAAAAAAGGCACATTTTTGTGAATTTTTTTTGACGACACAGTTAAAATCTATTTATTAAAATCAATGGTACATTAAAGTATAACATTCGAAGAATATTGTGTAAAATTTTCATGAAGAAATATTAAAAAATACGGCAATGGCAGCAATTATTCGGAAGCGTCTCGGAAAAAAGTAGAATTGCGGTGCCCCTCATAACTCGGTGCTGGATCATTTGAAATAAAAAAATCAAAGTTCTTTCGTTAGATAATCGCTTTCCCTAGGTAACGCTGGGAGGGTTTTTCAAAATTTCAATTTTTCACTTTTTGAGAACACTTTGAAGTGAAAAACGCGATTTTTGCGAAAAAATCGGCTAATTTGTTATTGTAAAATAAAACATATTAACAAATTTGAAAAAAACTCTCCAGCGTTACTTCGTAAATTATGTATAGAAATAGTGTTCAAAATTTCAAAAGGATCGGAGCAGTAGTTTTGAAGTTATGAGGGGCACCGACTTTGAAAACGTGAGTTGTGGGAAAAACGCGGGCAGGTGTTTTCTGATGCGCTGAGTCACGTATATGAGGCGCGGTTGCTTAAACCGCTGTATCTTCGTAAGTTTTGCTCCGACTCATCTCAAATTTTCACACAATATTCTTGAAAGGTTCTCCATTCAGAAAATCAAATAAAAAAATGCAAAAAAAAGTTTAAAAACGTTACCCCGCCCTTAAATGATTTCAGCCCGAGTGAAATGAAAAAAGGGAATATTTCATAGCATTCTAGCAACGTTGTAAACTTAAAAACCCGACAGCTAATAATGTGACAAGTGATGAACTTTTTAACTCACCGTTACACAAAGGAGTTTGATGCACTTTTGCACTTGATGCACTTTAAACAAAAACTTCTGCGTACGATCGTTATAAAACCTAAAGTGTTAAAAAAATATATAATTTCGAAAAATATGTTGTACAAAACAAAAGTACAGAGACGTTCGTTCACTGGAAGCACTTTTTTGAAACTGGCAGAACGCTCATTGAGATCTACGTACATTTCAGAGGTTTCCCAAGCTGTTTCTAGAAAAATTGTATACTCCGTCTGGACATTACCAATGATTTACATAATTTAGTTATAAAATTTTATGGGGCCTTTGAAAGTTTTCAAATATAAAAGGTCTGGCGTATTCGCTGAATCTTGGCTGCACGCCGGACTTATGACAAAAGTTTGTCAGCGAAGATATCTTCTTACTGGATTACAGAATAAAGAAAAAAAATATTAAAATTGAATAGACCCATACTACCAAAGGACTTCAAACAAAGTAGAATTTTTCTGATAAGGGTGATTTCTTTAACGTCAATTTTTTCGTGTAAACCGCTTCCAAGGTAAACGATTACAACTCCGTCAGACGATGTAATTTTGTTAGATTATTATGTACTGGTTATCCTAGTGTGTTCATTTATTTGAATACATTTGACAATAGTCTAACGAAATTATTTCCTCTGATGAATAAGTTATAGTCATTTACCGTACACGTTGCTGGCCGTTTAGGATAAGCGCAGAAATGGTAGTCATAAGTGACAAAACATTAATAAAATAAAATACAAATGAAAAATAATTATTTATTTCAAATAAAATGATTAAATAATTAAACAAGATTATTTAAGAATTATTACTTTAAACATTCTTTTAAATTTGACTTTATTATGTTTTATATTATTATTTAATAAATGATTGTAATATGATTAATACATTTCCGTGACTTACTTTTACTAATTGCGCTTTTGAAAAACGTTAATTTCGCAAACGTCCCTGATAAGCATGCACTATTTTCTTCCATTCAGTTATAGTACTTACAAAATTATAAAATTCTCTTTTGTATTGAAAAAAATTAATTATTCACATATGTAACTAATGGAAAAAAAAATTTGGTAAATATTTAGTATCGCGGCACCACCTATAATCAGCTTGTAAATTTTTTTAAAGTTGTGTTATGATTTCAAAACATCATAACTTCTTATATTATGATGGCGTATGACCTTTGTTGACCTTAAAAAAAATTGTGGGGTATTGGAATAAAACAATGATTCTTTCGTACCTTTTTCTTTTTCATTTCGTTATCATAAACTTCATGAATACATTTCATCATCATAACTTCATGAAAAAACTTCATCATCATGAAAAAACATGAAACAAACTTCATGAAAAAACTTCATTATGAAAAAAAAAAACATAAAAACATTTTAAAAAATCTCATTAGGCTTTGCCTAATGAAATAGAGCAGCCATCGCAAGCCATGGTGAAAACAATACTAATTTACGAATATTTGAAATCTTTCGATTTCGTCCATACATTGATGTATTGTGCTTACTTTGTTTTATTTTATTTCGTGTTGTACGAGACATTGAGATCATTTGGGTACTTTGCTTTGTTTTGGTTTCATCATCGTGTGCTCGCACTTTCATATTTTGACTCTCAGTGAGTACCAAGAAATATATTCATGAAGTTTTAAGAATTTGTAAAATTGAAAAAAAAAATTAAATAAAAATCGGTTCAAAAAGGTCATGCGCCAACATAACATGATTAGTTATGATGTTTTCAAGTCATAATGAAGCATGAAAAAAAATTAGCCTCATTATAGGTGGTGCCGCGATACAAAATATTTACCAAAAATGTATTCACGCTGGTATTTGTTTTATTAAAAAAAAATCTACAGGATAGCGTTAAACTGGAGAACATCGATATCACAGTCCAGTGCTGAACCAATCGGCCAAACAACGTTTTAACAACGTGTAAAAGAAAATGGTACATGCTTATTAAAGCCGCTTGAGCTATAGAAAGCTAGTGGAAAATTCTTAATATTTAATAGTAATGAAATCATCTATGAATACAACGTACGATAAGCTTATATTTATTTTTGCTCAGCGTTATTTTTTATTCGGCCTGAAATATTCATACATACATATGGGGCATTCGATGCCAAACCGGCCAGTCCGTGACCCCGACCATTGTTGATTTTGTCGAAATTTTTTCATTTTCAAGTAACTACTAAAAGGAGGTTTTAGGAATTATTTTAGATTTTTATCTCAACCCGTTTCAAAGTAATGAATTTTTCAAAATTTTGCAAGAAATTTTTTTAAATGCTCATAACTTTTTCAATGTCAGAGATATCAAAATATAACAGAAAGTAATTTTTTTCGCCTTGAATGATAGTTTAATAAAAAAAAATACAAAAAAATTATCAAAAGTCAATTTCATATGTTTTTTTTAGTTTTAATCCAAAAATATTTTTTTTTCAAAACCGTGGACCGTTTCGATTTCTTTGAAAAAAATTACTATTTTTCTAGACATATTTTCACATGTCTCGAAAAATTTACAGCTTGTGATATCCATACCTTCTATTTTTTTCTCATTTTTTACCACGTGTAAACCAATGATAAGGTTTACACGTGGTCATATATGATAATAATGATAAGGTCAATCCTGATGGATTATATTTTTTTATTTTTTTTTCCACTCATAATTCCATTCCTCAAGAAATTATGAATGAAAAAAGTTAATAAATAAATATTGGAACTGATTTCCATTTTTTTTTAGTTTTCAACCAAACATTTTTTTTTACAACTTGGGCCATTTTTTTTAATTCTTTGCCATGTGTAAACCAATAATTATTAATTATTAATCCTTATTCATGAATATCACACCCTGCAGATTTTGTGGGACGTGTAAAAATGTGTCGTGAAAGATGGTGAATTTTTTCAAAAAAATCGAAATGGCCTAAAATGTGAAAGTAAATGTTTGGTTGAAAACTGGAAAAAACATGGAAATCGGTTCCAATATTTATTTATTAATTTTTTTCATCCATAATTTCTTAAGGAATGGAATTATGAGTGGAAAAAAAACAATGAAAAGAAATAATTCAGGATTGACAACTAATAATTATTGGTTTACACGTAGTAAAAAATAAGAAAAAAATAGAAAGAATCACAAGCTGTGAATTTTTCGAGATATGTTAAAATATGTCTACAAAAAAAGGTGAATTTTTTCAAAAAAATCAAAACGGTCCAAGTTTTAAAAAAAATATTTTTGAATTAAAACTAAAAAAACATATGAAATGTTTTTTTTTTATATCGAAATATGCCTTTCGATAATTTTTTTGTATTTTTTTACGAAACTACAATTCAAGACGAAAAAAATTATCTTCTATTTTATTTTGACATCTTTATTGCTGAAAAGAGAATTTGAAAAAATTTTGTGCGACATTTTGAAAAAGTAATTATTTTTAAACGGGTTGAGATAAAAATGTAAAATAATTCCTAAAAACTCCTTTCAGTAGTTACTTGAAAATGAAAAAATTTCGACAAAATCAAAAATGGTCGGGGCCACGGACTGGCCGGTTTGGCATGGAATGCCCCATATATATGTCGAATGTGAGGGAAAGGATTGAAGTTATTTTGTTTAATTTAAACATTTTTTTTTAAACAAATAAATAATAAAACATGTTTTGCAAAGATTTTTCGATTTTTTTCCTCCAAAATGGACCCACTTCAGATGTCCAAATAGATACATTTTTTGAAAGACCCAGTAAAAAACTATTTTTTTTCAAAAGTATTTTGTCTTAGGGGTATGGCTATACATTTTATTAAAAAATATTAGGTGTATGACATATTTAAAATAGAAATATTTTCGCGGTTTTTTGCGACTTTGAAAGGATCGGACGCAAGGTTATAAACACCGAACGACAAGTCTACGTGAGTTGCATAACCTCTCAGAATAGCAGAGTTTACGATGGCAACTGATAAACAGCACATTCGACACTGCATTCTATACGAATTCCAACAAGGAAAAAATGCTTCTAAAGCACGGCAATTAATTTGTAATGTTCTTGGTGCCGACGTTGTGTCTTATGAAATGTGTAATTATTGGTATAAACGTTTTAGAAGTGGCGATTTCAATCTTAGTGACCAGCCGCGCCCTGGACAGCCTCGAAAGTTTGAAGATGCGGAATTGCAAGCTCTACTGGATGAGGACTCAACGCAAACGCAACAAGAGCTTGCAGTTCAGCTAGGAGTCACCCAAACAGCTATTTTCAAGCGTTTACACCAAATGGGAAAAGGAAGGTGGGTCCCACATTTGTTGACCGTACACAACCTAGGTCAACGTATGAACACGTGCCTTTCACTGCTTGCCCGGCAACAAAAAAAGGACTTCTTGTGGAAAATTGTGACGGGTGATGAAAAGTATATTTTTTACGAGAATCCCAAACGTAAAAAGGCATGTGTAGATCCCGGGCAACCCAGTACATCGACGCCAAAACAGGACATCCACTTAAAGAAGGTTCTCCTGTGTATCTGTTGGTGGTGTACATGAAGGATATGCTTTATTATGAATTCCTGGAAACTGGTCAGATAATGACTCCGGAACGCTAAGCCGACAATTGAACAAACTGAGCGAAGAACTTGATCAGAAAAGGCCATTTACTGGGCAAGGAAGCAGGCAAGTTATACTGCTGCATGACAACGCTCGACCTCACGTTGCTCGCGCGACACAGAAGACCCCCTTGAACTTGGGATGGGAAGTTGTCCCACACGCGGCATATTCACCAGACTTGGCCCCATCCGACTACCATTTGTTCCGGTCAATGCAGCACGCCTTAATGGATAAACAGTTCAAAACACTGGACGCTGTGCGTAAATTCGTCGATGATTATCGCCTCGAAGCCTGCAAGTTTCTTTTGCGACGGCATTCGTATGTTACCTGAGAGATGGCGTAAGGTCATAGAAAACAATGGACAATATTTCCAAGATTAAGTTCTTTGTTGTCTATGTTTTTATATGAAATAAATTTGCTGAAAAATCTGTAAAAATTAAATCATACACCTAATATTAAAAAATGGTGTTTATATGTATTTTTTTAGTGGAAAAGTTCATTTTTTTAAATTGATGTATTCAAGATTTTTTTCACCATTTTATTATTAAATGTCATACGTTAATACCTTTGTTCCATGTTTGAGAATGTTCAATGTAAAAGTTATATTATTTTTGTATTCCAATAGGACTCATAGTTTCAGTACAGCCAACCATTTAGAGATGGTCGGGGTCATTATAACCCCATGTGACCGGCACGTAACTATGCTGACGTAAGACCAGCGAAAGTTAAAAAAAAAAAATCCGATCGTCAGCTCGTTTTTCAAACCCATTAGGTAGGTATAGTCCCTTAGGCCTAATTAATCTGAAAAAATTCAGAGAAACATTACACAATACTTTTGGTATCCTATTTTTCAAGGTCGAAATATAGTAATACGGAATCTTTTAAAAAAACTAACCAACACTGCCCCAAGCTAAGCCTATCTAAGCTAACGAATCTCAAAGCAAAGGAGTGGTTCTCGGTTTTTCAAGATACGTGGGGATATCGGATATTTGAAAAGAAATGCTGAATTCTGGTTTCGCAAGTGTACTGAATATGTGTGTGGCATGCTTCGATAATAGATCGGAAAACTAAAAACGTACACGACATTCGGTTGATAACGTAATAGCACTGTTAATATTGTTTTCTGTTTACGAAAGAAACCGATTAAATTCATGTTGAATGTTTACTCATGATGGCGTACATGCTTTCGGAAGTTTACATTGATTACCTGCTCATATTATTTTGAAACAAGGAAACTAAGTTTTAGATATGTTACAAGTATTCTTATTGTCGCGCTACAAACGTGCAGGATTCGTTGAAAAGGTATTGAGCAGATTTTGTTAGATAGAAATTTAACATACAGGGTAAAACACCCAGTCGCCAGCCAACTACCAATAGTCGGCTTCTGTCAATACTTTGTATGAGTGGGAAGAGTGCGGAAGACATCTTCCATACTCTTCCCATTCGTACAAGGCCGATTACTAATGCATGGCTGGCGACTGGGTGTTTTACCCTATAATCATATTTTTCGGATTTTAAGGAAGTTCTGCTCTTATTTTGAGGAACACGCGGGGCGTCGGGGATCCCTATGTTTATTCACATGCTAGCCACTCTGCTTCCAACCTCGTTTTCCTAACAAAAAAAGAAATTTCGTACACTGAAAAAAAGGCATAGTGTTGAGAACGGAGGCGTAATTGGCTCAACTACACCCTGAGGTTGGATACGGCGCAACCAATGGCGTAGTTGACGCAACCTCCGTGCGTAGTTAAAGGTATTTTGTTGAACCAACTATGCCCGCAATTTGAAGTAAAACTTTAAATATTCAATAGAATCAAAACATTTTTTGAATAAAATTCAATAAATATTTGAAATAGTATCATCGCATTGCTCGGGAAATGCGGAAAAGTATTTCAGTCAATTGTATCAATCACGATTGGATTAAATGAATTGCATTGTGTAATTAAAACGTATAGTGATTGTACCGAACAATTATGATTTTTAAATGACTGTAAGAAATATTTGAATTTTTTTTATATACATATTTTTTGGAATATTTTTTATTGGATATTTTTGATTTTGTATTTTGCGACTTTCAATAATAAATACGATTGATCAATTTTTTACTCTAGTAAGAGCGCCTATCCTAATATAATTAGGTGACAAAAACTTTTTACATCAGCGTACTTTAATTATACGATAAAAGGCCTTAGACCTTTTTACCTCGTAAAACAAGAGTTCGGGTTTTTTCGACGACCGTCGGTCGAAGTGATCGATATTTAACGATTCAATGTCGAAGCCTTATGGGCATACGGGCGGTGCGACGCTTACGCGAGAGCGCTCCGCCCGTGGTCCTCTAGCGGATTTCTGCCACACCAGAAATCCAGCCAGGGAGTAAGGCTGTCCGGCTACAATATATATAATTCGTGTTAAACAAACCTTATTGTTTGCGCAACAAAATTTTAGTAGCTTTAACAAAAAGTTTATTTGTTTGAATAGTAACCAAAGATTTCATGCCAATTACTACTAGGTAATTAGCTTAATCACAAATTATATTCCGTTGATCTATGGTGTCATTGAATTCAATTCAATTCAAGACAAATCGTATACAACCCAACCTCCGTGTGATTATTTCAAATTCAATCGATTCTGTGTTTCAAGTTTTATTTTTTTTCAATATAACCATTTATTGCGGTTGTATCACATGAAATACACTCAACTCAAATAAATTAAAATTTGGCGACAAAATCGTGGCGTAGTTGTCTCAACGACATGACGTTCAATGGATCAACCACCGGGTGATTAACTAAACGTAATATGACTATTGGCGCAACGAAATTCGTCCAACCTCATCGCGTAGTTGGCAATACTTTAATTTTTTATTCAGTGTAGCATAAAACACATTTATTATTAGCTTTTACTCCTTCTAAGTGGATAATATAATATTATGTTATTTTACTTCAGGATTTATTTCAGGAGAATTGATACTGAAAAAACAATTTATTTGCAGTACGGGATTCGAAGCCTAAAACATGCCAACGTTGAAGCAAAATGACACACGTGCGCTGGCAGTTGGTTGATAGCACTTCCGTTAGGTATACGCTAGGTTTACGGGACTTTTTGAGCATAAATTGTATTATAAAAAGTTGGCCACTGATTTCCTTGTTTGCTCTTATTCTTTACAAAAATATACGTAACAGATGACGTGACCGTTCTCGCCGCCTCCCTCTTTCTGTCTCTCTTTTTATCTCCTCTGCGAAGTTTCTGCGTCGAAGGCTTGTGCGGCCATATCCCAAGGAATTCGACGAATTTTCATATGTTAATTCGTTATATCTCACGACAAGTATATAAGTCTATACTTGATTCAATTTTCAATGAGCTATCGCTTTTTGAACTACTTAATATTAAATCATTTCTCACGCCATAACAGTCCGCGCCATAAGAACCTATGCAATTCAGAGGTAACTTTACGATTTTTTATCTCAGAAAGTAGGGAGCAAATCTTGTTTGAATTTTGCAGGTATACGCGGAATATGTTTCCGGAGGTGCTATTAAAATTTCAAAGACCTGCTACTTTTTTGAGATTCCAGCGGAACTTTCTTAAGGAATTTGGATGATTCGATGTTGTGACAGTACAATCGAGTTCGCCGTCCTCCCCCCATCTTCCTCCTTTCCATGTGGATAGAATCGGCACACGTTCCGGGGCTTTTCTCAACGCTGCTTATTTATTCGTATGTAGACCATCGGGAAAAGAGATTGGCTATACGTTTGGGGGTATCGCGATAAGGGTGAATGCGGATTGGCACGAGGAATAAAATCAATTTTTGTGATAGTGTTGAATCTCTAGGGGATTTTGGGCAGGTTCAGAGGAAAGCAAGTTGAGGGCGCTCACAAGTAAAACCGCGGGAGAATGGGAGCCTTTCGAAATATCAATTTGAAACAGCCGGGGTATGCGTCATACTTTTCGCCACTCATAATAGTCGGCTTTCCATTTTTATTTGTATTTACCAACCAAGTGCATCGCTTCGGTGAGGAGTAACACTTTTCGTAACGTATATATATACATACCAACACATGTCCCATTTTGCTCCCACGATCGTTTCACGTTTCGTATCTCTTCCCCCGTCTAGGGGTCACCCTCGATAAGTAGCAAGGGGAATTCAATATTTTATGACATTTTGTTTCCAATCTCGAGACTCTACGTCGGCACAACCGTATTATTTCGTATCGTTGCCTTATTCGACTTTTATAGTGTTAAATCGCTATGAATTGTAGCCAAAATACCATCAATGTAACTGCTTCTTCAGATTATTGATTTTTATATTAATTGTTAAAGTTCGACGACTTACAGTTCATTATTAAGGTTCAAATGAACGGGTGTTAATTAGTAGTGAATCGTACGGCAACATTTTATTCGCATCACACAATTGTTCAATTTACTGAACATCTAAACTTCAATTTGTCAATTTGGAACATTTTTCAATAATTAACAAGAAATGGTCTTTTATTGCTATTAAAATAAAAATTTGGTTTTTATAGCAGTTTCGAAAATTGTGTATTGTCTTTTGCTTTCTACGATTGTCGAGATAATTATTCAGATATAATTCTTTTAAATATGACTTAAATTTGAGTTGACGTTCATATTTTTTTCGTAGAGTTTTTGATAAACACGAAAGACTGGGGAATTTTTCATGGTCCATGATAGTCCGTTATCCGGAAGTCGTAGATATGTGAATGATAGAAGGCGCATCGAGTAGCCTTTCGGTTTTTCAATTTCGCATAATGTTCCGTATGGTCTACCAGCGTCTTGGAAACTGACCTCACGATAAGATAAAGTTGGCAAGAGCCACGAGAGGGGAATTTACGCTGGGCATAAGTTTATGTTATATATGAGCGTCCACGGGAAATGTGACGATCCTATCTTATATGAACGCGACGATCCTTGCCGTGAAATGTTGCAACCTAGTATTTTACTATTTTTTGGAGGACACAGCCATTTTGTGTCCAACCACAAGTATTTTTACGGCGAACATTGCTTTTTCTCCGAAAATGCCCATATCTTGCTTATAAGCTCGTTACTCGTGTCTATAATGTACCAAAATCAGAAACTTGCGAAAAACATTCACAAAAAATATATAACGATTGAGTTCCTTAATCTTTGTTATTTTTCACATCCCAATCTTGTAATTTCATTTTTTGATAAGTGGTGTATTCGATCTCTGGTTAATTACCCAAAATAGGTGGAGAATGGTGAAATTTGTTCAAGGATCTTCTACACGTATTATTTTGAAAAAGTTATTTACGGATTGCGTGCACAAAACAAATCGTTTGACTAATAATTAGGCAATTTTTTCGTCCATCATATGAAGTAAAGTTGTTAATTTTTTGTATACACGTGAAATGTTTCAATTATTTTTTTTCCTTTTCTTGAAATCCTCACATTGTTAATTTCGGAATAAATTGTTGGTTCAATGAATTCGCCACTTTTTAAGTGAGTAATTTATCGTTTTATAAAAAAATTTGAAGATCACGTGATTTTTTATTGATTCATCAATAACTAGCTGGGCCCACGACAAGAAATATCGTGGTTAGTGCAAATGGATATTAATAACATCGAGCATCGAATTTTTAGGCTACTTTTAAACTGCCTGCATTTTGTAATTTTTTTTTTTTGATAGAGATATCCTTTGATAAATTCGTCACTGCATTCGTATTTCACCAAAATATAGATGTGATTTCGTTACTACTATGTTAGGGTACTATTGAGATTCAACTTGAAAAAGCAATGTGTAAGCAAGTTAAATTAGCGGAACAATTTGCTTTGATGTATGGAGTAATCTTTCGGCATTAACAACAATGGAAATTAAAGTTTCGTGAGCACCATTGTCAAAGATTTTTTTCCCATTCTGCTCACAAACATCAAATTATACGAATTATAAGCTTGAAAAGCGTTGCAGCTTATGAGCCTCTCCTACATCTATTTTTATTTATTATTATGTTTGTTATTCGCATAATCGGATTTGGTATGACGATAGGCAGTGGTGATTTCAGGTTTGTCTGCGATAATGCAGTTGTCCCGCCCTCTACAATAGTTCTGTGAATGCCTCATTGTCCTCGGGACCACGGCCCACTCAAAACTCGTACTAACACGTGACGTTTCCACCCCTCTCCCCCCCCCCCCCCCCTCTGCTCCTAATAATCGAACGACCCTATGTCCAAACAAAACGAGAGATCGCTTCCAACCGACGAGTGTAGTAATTCATTCATTTGGGTGTTTCGTTGAATATTATTCCCGCAAAACTTGATATAATAAATCGTTACGCAAATATACATGCTTTCCGATAAATTACTCCTGTTCGCTTGTCGTGGCGATCATTAGTAAACATTTGTTTTTGAAATTTGATTCCCCGTATTTTCGTTTTCATGAGGTACAAATTCTCGTATTGTTGTAATCATTCAAAAGCCGGAAATTTTGTTAAGTATAATTATTCGTTATCATTAAGGAATGTCGTTCTGAGTAAGTGAGATATTTGAAGTGAGCTGTTCGAGTTAGGGAAACTTATGTGAAGGTTTCTTTTGAGTTCATTTGGCAAGTTTTCAGTTGCATTAATGAGGTTTGGTAGGTAAAGTAATAAATTGTAAATTTATTCATAAAATCATATATTTCTCCTTTACTAAAATTAAGAAAAATTATTGTTATTTTGATTTTGCATTTGTCTCAACATTAAATCTCAATATAATTGAAAGGTTTATTATTCATAAATTAAGAATGGTATAATAATAATAATAATATTGCATTGTTTTTCGTAGGCATTGTGGAAAATCTTCAGAAAGACGCTGGGGAGCGACCACTCGCGAACAGGGTGGGGGATCCTTACCCATTAAAAAACCACAAACATTTTTTCCCTTGATGTTATGGGCCGGCTTTCTTTGAATAAAACAAAGATTTATCCAAATTGATGAACATGATTAAAAGTTATGCGTGATTTTTTTAAGCCAGTTAAAAAGATGGGAAATGAACCAAAAAAGAAAGCAAGAGTAAACGGAATAAGACGAGTGTAAACTCGTTAAGCGAAGATGGCCAAGAAACGTGTTTATTTGCATTTTTTATAAAGATAATAGAAATTTAAAGAGTTAATAAAGATACTATGGTTTTTTTTACCATCGAACATAAGTTTCTTATTGCTGTGTTCTACTGTTGTGACATCTATTTCGAAAATATCTCATACAGAAGCTATTTTTGTTATCTTATATCAGAGATCTTTTCGAGAAAATAAAAACTAGTCATTGTCACTGAATATTGACATTATTCATGAGAAAATAGAGAGAAAAAAATATCTGATGTCTCGGTTTGCGCTGACATACAATTTTTCGGATCTGTGGATTATGAGATAAATATATAAACGACTATTCATTGTAAGGTTTGAAACCCCGTAAAAAAGCATATAATCGCATAATATAAATTTTACCCTCGCCCCCTAGCTATAGAACCCTATCGAATTTCACCGAAAAGTAGTAATTCTAGAAAAGTACTTGTCAGTTAATTTAAAAAAATCTTAATATCATGTTATCCGTATTAGTTTCCAAAACATCTCCAAGACTCAAAGTGGATTGAAAAAAAAAATTATTTCAGGTAAACAGTTCGGAGTTTTTCGCAAAAAATAAAAAAATTTAATATGTCGAAAACAATATTGAGTCATGTATAAGGCAAAATGAGACAGTTCTGATTATTATAGCTGCCGGAGTGATAACACCTCACAAGGAATATATCGAATTACGAGTACCTTTCTATATAATGAATTGTAGTAATATTTTAGATGATAATTAATTGAAATTTAAGTATGAAATTCAAGTATTTCAATTATAATAAGTAGAAGATTCAACTTCGTATTAATTTGTAAAAAAATGTGAGTCATTCCATTAAGAATCTTCATGCAGAAGATAAAATTCCATTAAATAATGAATTCTGAAATAAAAATACTTTAAGGGTTTAAAAATGTATTGTTACTGATTTGATTAATATATAATTGGTGTTATTAAGGTTTGATAAGTTTTCAGTTGGATACCTTGGATCTTTTTTGATTTGGTAAAATTTTAGTGAGTATGAATTTTATGGATTTTTAGTGGGATCATTTTAGTGTATTATTTATATAGGGTTTGGTAGGGATCTATGCGATGTAACCTTGGTTATTCGCAATCGAGAATCAAGCGGGGACGAAAATAGTCGTAGTGAGAGATGGGGCAGGAGGTTGAGTTACTTGATTTGGAGGAGAGTCGAAAGGTGTGAGGCTCCTTATATCGGCAGTCTGGCGCAGTATACCCAGACAATGAGGACATTCTTCGGCTACAATGGCTTCTACGATCGAGCACGAAGTACTTCCTTGCATACTAATAGGGAATCCTCGAGCTCTAGTGTTGGTTGCTTCCCTCTTGCTGCTGCAACTCTCTCGTTTCCAATCCGTTGTATGCATACGTATGAATGCGTGATAGTTTTAATGCAATACGTGAAATTTAACATCCGGCAAATTTGATCCAAATTTCGATTCATAGACAAAGCCTGAAAATATTGTGTGCACCGTTACGCAATACTTGTATCTGTGCTTCAAAGATGAATTATATTTGATCGAAAAATCCACCGAGGTTCTGGAATTAAATATATTTATAGAACACTTGTATAGGGCTTGAGGTTCAAACAGCAGATTTTGGTAATCATGTGATAGATGCTATCACGAGTTTCTGGATTTGCCCAAACATCCAGAAGATTGGAAATGCGCTTTTAGATTTAGAACGTGGTTCGCAGAGTTAAATTTGAAAAATATTATCGGAAGATTTTCAGTGGCGTTTTGTCTTCTAGAATTTACCCTACCTAATCTTAATAACCTCAAGGCGATAATCTTGTTTCCATATTTTCTAAGGTCGATGTATAACAATAAGGAATATTTGGAAAATCAATCCCGACAGACAAGAACAAACGTAAAATAATCGTTTATTTTCACGTATACTAAGTCCGATATATGGCAGCTGAGGACAATTGGAAAAACTAACACTAACTAGCCAAAATAAAGTTAAGGGGAAACACCTATGTAATCGGTTGAAAAAGAGGTCTCTTTCGAGAATTTTTATAGATTTATTGAATCGTTCTATTGAAAAACAAATTGTATAACTTTATGAGGCATATAAAAAAGTACAAAATATAAAATTTTCATAATTAGTTTTTGAGAAATGGTGCTTCTACAGCGGTGTGAAGAAAACAGTCAATTTGAAGTTGGCAAGCAATAGAGCTCAAATAATTTTCGGCCAATCCACTTCAAAGTTTGACAGTTTGTTAAAAACTAATTTATGACTTTAACATTTTTTGAGTCACAGCTGATGTTACTGGATTTTTTGATGGAAAAACGGAACTTTTTTTGAGAACTCCGATACTTTGTCAAAAACCAATACTTCAAAAAGCGGCTAGGCGTTTCTCCAGATATCAGAGTGACAACATTTTTTAATTAGTTTGTTGAAGACAAAAGTTACCGTACTTTTGCTGTTTGCCGCGGACTACCTTGCCCAATCAATAGTCTCCTTTATGCCATTATAGATCCGCCATTTTAAGAGATTTAATCATGAAAAAATTATTTTTTGGACTCGTCGGTTTGACTAATAAAGTTTTCAAACTCATGTCAGTTTTTAATAGCATGATTCAGTAAGTAAAAAAATAATCTAAAAAATAATACTATGGTTTTGCCGGTTACATAAGGTTACCGCTTAAGTAAATAGATTTGTGTTCACATTTTTGTTAAGATAAATGGAAGTAATATCATTTTCACAAAGATTGTGGTAATATTAAGAGATGATTATATTTATTCAGGAGATGCGAATACGCGTGATAAAAATACAAGCAACCATGACCGATGAAAGAGAATAATAATAATGAAAAACCGATCAGCTCCACATGACCAAAAACAAAAACGAGGGAAACATACGGAAAGCTCGGTGAGGTTTTTCTTTTTTTTGAATAAGATCAATTGTTTTAACAATTTTTTAGGATGGAAATTTGGTAGTGGGCGATTTCAAGATGCGAGCCTAGCCTAAACCAATCTGAACTAACCCACAGAAAGTTGAGACAATATTTTTGTTTTCTCATTATCAAAGGTCAAAATATGATACTAGTGGAATTTTGACAAATGATTTTCCCGAATATCCAGAAGACCATCTGCACTTGGAATCTGTTTCAAGATTTGACATGTGATTTTTAGGGTTGAACATGAAAAACTCATTGAAAGATTTTAACTAGTATTTCGTCTTCTGATATTCACTATTATGGTATTCATCGTCATAAGATTCTGACAATGATACAGAGAACGTAATGGTTCTTTAATTCCTTGGGTTCGATGTAGATAGGTAAAAGACATACAGCCACTTTCTATTCTCCATTCAGCGTTCTCTTTCTGTTATCTCTGTACGGAGAAAGCGTGATTGCCTTTATGGGGGAAGAAAGAGTCTTTTGCAGTAGCGATAATGTCCTTCGTTGCTAGGACGGTGCGGCAGCGTGGGGCGCTATCAGAAGAAGAAAAAAAAACAAACAACTCGCGGAGAAGGGCTGAAACTGTCGAGTGGAGCAGCAAGGAACTAGTTCTCC
The DNA here is from genome assembly GCA_963989365.1 of Rhimphoctona megacephalus. Classification (NCBI taxonomy): domain Eukaryota; kingdom Metazoa; phylum Arthropoda; class Insecta; order Hymenoptera; family Ichneumonidae; genus Rhimphoctona; species Rhimphoctona megacephalus. The sequence goes on from OZ022423.1 coordinate 5,818,114, forward strand.
TTTTCGCGACAGCTATCCCAATCTCCAGTTTCCCTCCTATCCCATTATGCTCTTCTTCTCTTTCGTCTTCACTCCTACCTTCGTTTTTCTTCGTACCCAGTCGGCAATGTCCTGAGACGTGCCCGTAAAAACACACGCATCCGATTCAGCCCCTTCTCAGTGTGGCGCGTGACTACGTTACTACCATCATCATTTTTGAAGAACTTTCCTCTTTTCTCTGTAAGAATCTTTTGTTTTTGTATACCATGGTATTCTACTCGAGATCACATTATAAGCCCAGCAGTCATTTTTTGGGAATTTTTTTCCCAGGTATAAATAATTATTTAACGATCGGGTAAAAGATACTTTATCGAGTATACATTTAACTATTTCGGTAAAAAATTTTATTGAAAAATATTAAAAATTTACAACGTTATAAGCTTCCGTGTGATGATAAATAAAGAAAATTAATCTTCATTGTCCCAAGGAAATCTTGGCAACGGGTTACCTGAGAATCAAAAATAAAAAAACTTCAATATCTATATGAATGTAACTATCGCTGTATATAGCCTTTTTTTTTAATTTTTTTTCACGAAATCGCAGTGGTTTGAAATTTTTTGAAATCTTTTTTCGGTTTTTCGACCTTTCTATTTTATTTGAAATGTCCCAAAAAATAGTAATTATAAAAATTTCAAAAATTGGCTACGTACAACCTTAGTAACTGCAATATCGAATATTTGAAGAACAAAAAAAATAAAATCGGTTCATTAGTCTTCAAGTATTTCCTGGGACAAGGGTGAAAACAGTTGTTTCGAGGAAAACGCGTTTAAATTTTTGGCAGTACAACGACTCTATTCATAATTTTTCTATTCTTAAATAACTCTATAGTAAATATCTTCATTCCAAAACATCTCTATTCATAAATATCTCTATGTTTAAATAACTCTGTGGGTAATAAGCTGTATTCTTAAATAACTTTATTTTCAAATATCTCTATTAAAAAAATATGTATATTCCAAAAGACCACTATGTTGAAATCTAGAGACGCCGCAGCGTCTTGACGCCAAGTATTAAAAAGATAGTTTTAAACGGCGAAGGCAGGTCGCGCCGCGTATCTTTACTCGAGATTTGGCTGTTTTCTGTTTATCTTTATTCTAAAATATCTCTATTCACGAATCTGGTCAAAACATCTCTCTTCAAAAATATCTCTATAGATTGATATCTGCAATCTGAAACAACTCTATTCATGAATGTCTATGTCAAAACGTGACATGTCAAGACTTCTCTCTTCATGTGGAACAATTAACAATTGAATAGAGATTTCTTGACATAGAGATATTTATGAATAGAGTTGTTTCAAAAATATCTTCAAAAATATCTCTATAGATTGATATCTGCAATCTGAAACAACTCTATTCATGAATGTCAATGTCAAAACGTGACATGTCAAGACATCTCTCTTCATGTGGAATAATTGTCAATTGAAGAGAGATTTCTTGACATAGAAATATTTATGAATAGAGTTGTTTCAAATTGCAGATTTCAATGAATAGAGATATTTTTGAAGAGAGATTTTTTGACCACATTTATGAATAGAGATGTTTTAGAATAAAGATATTTCAACATAGTGATTTTTCGGAATACATATATTTTTTGAACGGAGATATTTATGAATCGGCGAGCCTCGGGCCAGCAGAGGACAGATCTGTCAATGTACTTGTCCCGAGACTGTATCGAGTCTCTTGATAGAGATGTTTTGGAATAAAGATATTTACCATAGAGTTATTTAAGGGGCCAGTCCACTTTGGAGCCACGAAAAAGGCTATTTTTGCGATTTTTTGTTTGAGGATTTTATAAAAGATATGAATATAAAAGTTGTTGGGCTTGATAAATAAAGTCTTGAAATACATAAAAAAAAATTTTTAATTCATTTTTATTCATTTTTAAGTACAAAAACTATTGTTTAACGTAACGCCTCAAAAATAGGTGGGCTAGGCAGCTCTATCACAACTCGGCAATGACTTGTCTGAAACAAAAAAGTCAAAGTCCATTAGATTCAGTATGACACCAGCTACAAAATGACCCTCGGATATAAAGTTTTATCAAAAAATAAAAAAATGGCAGATGGAAAACGAAAAAAGTAAAAAAAACGCGGTTTTTCGCAGTTTTTCACAAAAAAAAGAGTAAAAATCAAAATTTTGAAACCATGTAGTGTCATCTTGTTACGAATCATGTTTACAATATGTGGTTCAAATTTCAAGAGAATCGATTTATTAGTTTTAGAGATACGATGGAGCTAGATTTTGAAAACGTTGTTTCGAAAAAAACGCGTTTGAAGTTTATACGCTCAGGTAGACGAAATGAGGTCTTGACGTTCAGGTAAAAAAAAAAATACTTAGAGTGCTCGGATTTTCATAAAATTTTGATACAATATTTCTGAATGTATGTATTTTCGAAAACAGTAAAAAAAACGATTTTTTGAAATTTGCAAAGTGGACTGGCCCCTTAAGAATAGAGAAATTATGAATAGAGTTGTTGTGCCGCCAAATTTTTCGTTGCTTTTTTTCTTGACATAAACTAAGGTGTTAACTTGAATATTGATATCTCTATTTGACTGGAAAATTTTGTTTACATAATTATGAACATGTACACCGTAAGAAAAGGCAAAAAACAAATATAGAATTTCTTTTACCCGTCACAGTGGCGTTTTCCCTTGGGATTTATTCGATAATAAGCATTGGTTGCTCGATTAAACAGTCTTCTTATGATAGATTTGAACTATTAATGATAGAATGAAATTTCAATTGAATTTAGATCTAAAAACTATGCAGTCGAAATGCAATCTGAATCCAAATAATTTAAATCAAGATTTAATTTGAGATCCACTTGTAACCAAACGAATAAAATTATGACGGAATGCCACGCGAATTGCCGGTGGAAAATCTGCGTTCAAATTTTTTTTCGACTATTTAGATTTCAGGTAAATAATTCGAAGAAAACTTGAAATTACTAAACAGCTCTCTCTCTCACACCTATTTTGGCTCATCCGGACCTCATTGAAATCGAATTGTAACCCAACTAATTTAAATTAAAATCGACCCCCTCCCCGCCCCCGTTGAGATCTATTTGGAACCCTGGCAGACTCCATCATATTTAACCTTAGAACTCATGAATGGGGTCGATTACGACCCCACGCTAAATTCGAGCAGCTCTCTTAAGTTGATGAGTGATATTTTTGATTCAGGACCTATATCAATTTAATTCAAACCTTTAAATATGTAATTGCGTGGTTGATACCTTCAATTGTTCACCCGTAGTAACCATGAAAAATTGAAAAGTTTGCTTGGGTTCGATAACGACCCCACTCGTGAGTTGCCGTGTGCGGTTTGTCAAGATAAGCCAGTTTGTTATTTTTTGCTTGAATGGGTATATATTGTTCTAATATTGCGTAATCGGAATGTAAATAGTCATATATAAGATTCATTGTTAAGTTATGACGTTTTTTTTTAATATTTGTAAGCCATTTTACATTATTTTTAGAGCAAAAAAATAGGTCGAAAATGAAATTTGCAATTTTTTGCACCGATTGCGCGGCACATGAATAGCAGATAATAATTTTTCATTGTTGTTTAATTTTCCAGTTTTTCGTCTACTTGACATTTTTCATAGCGAAAATCATAAAACTTAATTGAAAACAATTTTTTTATGACTTTTTTATTGACTTTTGCAGTTTTTCAGGTTTTAAAACTCTTCACTTTTCATAGCACCAAATAATTAACTTTTTTCGAGCGACAAGAGGTGGAAATTTTTTTTCCTGATAGACAGATGTATCTTCTCTGAAACCCATTTGATTTTTTTGGAATCAGTTAATTAGAAAAAAATACATATTTTTGTCAGAAAAATATGGATTTGACCGATTTTTCCCATTTTATTTTATCATTAAATGATTTTTTTATTAACTAAACATGCATGAAATTAAATTTCGTACATGTAATTCTTTTCCTCATTGAAAAACGAAGAGATCTATTTAGTGTTCAGTATTTTTATATCTGGAGGAACGATTGTATGATCAAAAGAAATTGTGGGGTCATTAGTGACCCCAGTCATGGATTTAAGGTAAAAAGAAATAGGTCATGAGTTCTAGGGTTGAAATAATCCTATTTATATAAAAAAAGAACGCAATTTATTTTAAACTGTAACCCTAACTAATTAGATTTGAAAAGAAAATAAAGAATTTAGATTTGAAAAGAGAGCTCGATTTAGATCCAATTGCGATCCAAAACAGTTAATTGATGACCCAGAAAGAACCTATGGCGATCCGATTATAACTCAATTAGGCTTAACCATAAAGGTACAATTCGGAAGGACGCGACAGCGACAGACGATAGCGACAAGCAATGCTAGAAGATCTGAAGTGTCGTCAGACCTCAGCGACACTTCAAACCTTCTAGCATTGCGTGTCGCCATCGCCTGTTGCTGTCGCGTCCTTCCGAATTATACCTTAACATAACCAATCAGTTTTAACCCTAAGCTCGATCGAAATCGAACTTGCAAGTAAGTTAATGTTTACTCAAACAATCTAAAGATTGATGATGATTATCGATCAATTATTTACGGTTTTCAACTAAAGATTTTCCTACATGGAGAGAAATGTTTCAGAATATTTATAAGAAATTCCGGCAAAAGAAACTTTTATTTTGTAATGAGACTTCTTACAGTACAAAAATTCATAGGCTTTTCGAAATTTGACTGTGCCGTATTACAAAAATTCATAGCCCTATTTCAAATACTACGATGCTGATTGGAATCTTTAATTTATTTTTCGATAAATTAGTTCAGTAAAGTCTTTCGCACCTAATTTGTTGTGCAGAACACGGTAATTTTTGTGATATTTTTCTCTCCGTATAAGAAGTGTGCTTAACATTTTTTTCACGTGACTTCATTGAAAGAATTTTAAGGGCTGGCATACACCTAGATATGCCAAAAAAAGGGTCAGTTCAATAATTTTTTTATACTGAAAAAATGTATCTGTTGAATCATCTTTTTGTTTATTTGCAAAGACATATTGTTGTCAATGAAATTGGAAAATTTCATTAAAAAAAACATTAGATGTATCGTGGTTGTAGATTCTGTAAAACAGTTTTTTCAAAAAAGCCATTTGTGGTAACCACAATTCCGACTGTACGCTTCAACCCAAATATGAGACAAAATTTTTTCTTAAAGATAACAAAAAAAAAATCTTTGTCGAGATCGATTTTTTTTAAATCCATTTTTCGCAAAATGGCAGAGGTTTGAATAGTAAAGTCGGGATTTTTTCCAACTTTTTTTCCTTCTTTTACTTATAAAAAAAAGCTATGATGTTTAAAAAAAATCCCTCAACAAAGACTAGATAATTGTGTAAAGATCCTCTGTACCAATTTTCAGCCAAATCGCTAGGTCAGTTTAAGAGATAGAATTGTTACCGTTTTCAAAAAGACCATTTTGAGAAAAAGGCTTTTTAAGGTCTAAGCACCTTTCAAATTGACATGAATTTTTTTTCTCCTACGAGCAAGATGTGAGCGATTCCTGAGAATTTTTTATAATTCATGTATCAAGGATAACAGTATGGAATAAAAATATTTTTGAAAAATCGATTTTTTTACCTCTCCAGGTATATGTAAGCCCTTAGTGCCAACTATATCGATCATTTTTATTGTAATAGTGATTATTAAAAATTATGGTAAACAAAACCCCAAAATTTCGTCAAAATGATTGAATTTTGGGCCTCTCTAATGAGAATACGGTTTCAAGAATCTTGCGCATTTTTTTCTGTTTCGGGAAGGAATATGGGGCTTTTTTGTGGTTGAAGAAACAAATCGAAGGATAATAACGGCGTTCAAATTATTCATGTTTTATTTACAATTGGCACTTCGTATTACAGTCGTTCATTCCGTGTGTGCTTTATCAACAACTACATCTTGCTAATAGCCCAATTATACAACGTCAATGACTAGGTCAATCAATAATAAAAAAGAACCATATATATTTAACACAAAATTTGAAAGAAGGAGTTAAATCAACGTGAATACTTAATAATTTCCGAATGCGAAATTGGAATAACATTTCATTTAAATGAAAAGAAAAAAAAACTTGATTTTCATGACAACGCGTTATCAATTATTTACAAGGTACGTTGAACTACTTATCGAAACTCTTCGATTATACTTCAGTATGTATTTTCCTGATGATCTTTTTCACTTCCTAATTGTTTAAAAATTGATTGATGTGCAAAATATTTTTTTTTCTCATCCAAGCAAATAGTGAATAATAAGTATATCGAACAATTGCGTAATTACTTAACTTATTATCGAGTTTTTACAATTAATTCAATTTTTACAAGAGAAATTTATTATTTTGCATTTTACTAATTATAATAATTTAAAAGATCCATAATTACTTAAAATATTTTTTACGTGTCTTGTTTTTCTTTTAATCGATCAATGACGAACGAGGGCTCGCAGAACTTAACCATACGTGACGTAAATATTTTTCATTCCTAACAATATGAAGAAAATTTGGCTATGCAGGTTTTTCTACCTTTCCCCAAAATAATTTTTAATTTAATCAGTAACGCATACTTTCATTTTGAGTTACGAACCATTTCACGTTTCGCCTTTTCAATGAAAAAAAAATACTTATAATTTTTGTTTATTGTAACATTACATAAATCTTTATTTCGAAATTTCGTAATTCGATTGACTATACATATTACACACATAAGCACCTTTTCTTGTTATGAAAAAAATATGTAATAACAAGCTGCAATGTTTCACATTTATTTTCGTTACATAAATATATATATTTTTTAATCAAAAGCAAACAAAAATATGCATTTGCTTATAAATTTTTATTATCATTTAGCATACCAATTAAAAAGAATGTTATTATTTTCACCTTTTCATCTTGAAATCTTAAAAATTCCCGAGAAACAATATTGAATAGTTTTTTTTTACAATCGGACATTGAATATTGCCAGAAAAATAGGACAAACATTTTTTTGAAAGTGTCAAAGCAACTGTAAAGATTCACCTCGACAACAGTTGAAGTTGTTGCATTGTCAGAAGCACGGTTAGAAATACGAAAAACGAGAAGTACTTTGTTTTATTTTTATTTTTTATTGTTCTCCTTTTCAAGGAGGATTGCTACTTTATAAAATAAATAATAATAGAAAAAAAAAACAAAACAATTCTATGGACGAATAATTGAGACGTAAACTCAACGATCCTATACACGTAATGGCGGATGATAGCGTTCCCGCCTGGTATTATGAAGCGAGAGATGCAACGGAAACGTATGGAATGATGAGCCCTCGTTCGCTCGTAGCCACGTTAGTATTCAGAAAGCTTGGCTTATTTCACATCGCCGAATCCCAAAGAAGAGATTTGCCTCAGTTGGTAGAGAATTTTTTTTTTACCACGGGGATAGCCGAGTCGCACGTTCGCATATATGTAATATGTGGTGAGAGGGTTGGTTATCTCATCAAAATTGGACTTGGGTCCTTCGTGTAAGTTCTCGTATATATACATATATACCTTGATATAAATAAAACGTACTATAGAACATGGAGGATCTCTTTGTAGGATTTAGCTATAGCAAAGTATCGATTCGATTTCGATGGACAAGCTTTTTCCCAAACGACTTATTGAGTCATTCGTATACGTCCATTCCACCATTTTGGCAAACGATTTCAACGCGAGTGCCACCTAAACTTCATTTTCCTACGACTTTCTCCATCGCAACAGTCTTTTCTAAAACTGTTGAAGAATTTGTCTATGGAAGACTAACCTAGGATATAGTTCGAAGGCAATTCTGCTACCTTCTTGCGCACACGTTGATTTCTTTGGGAATCTTTGGGAAACTTTGGGTGATCAAGTTTCATTTTTTACTTGAAAAAGGGCTCATAAAATAGGACTGTTGGATCTTTGTTAGTATGTAAAATTTAATTAATACTGCCCGAAATCTCAAGAATTTTATCATTTCCATTTCAGTTGTCAATATGTACTAATAAGCGATTTTCTTTGGCTCACTTAATCTGTATTTGCAGTTAATGAAGTAGCATAGTCTAAATTGGCAAGTGGCTTCTGTCTGATTCGTATGTCGTTTCCGGATAATGGTTTTATGAGGCTCATCGAAAAACCAAGATCGGGAAAATCTGAGTACATGTGACGAAAGTTTGCATTATACAAAGATGTCTAATCATATCAATTTACAAGGCAACTGATTGATATTAAGTGTAGGAACATCCCCTCTAAAACTACCTTAAATGTGTCTTAAGTGTAAGTGGATCCTTCCGTTCATCTGATAATCGCCACAGTTTTATTCAGCTGAATTTTCAATATGATGATTGGGCGTGTTTGTCGGAGACTATACGAAGAATGTGAAAAATTGCTACTTAGAAGCACTGTCTAAGTTGAATGAAATGTTTTTTTTTTTTTTTAAATTGACGCTGCACGTTCGATGCACTTGGGCCAGGGTTCGGAACCCTTGTGCCTGTTGATAATCAAATTTGGTAGTTGCCAAACTGCACTGATTTTTCAGTTCGTTATTTTGGACGAATGATACTCCCGGCTAACTTAAATCGGAGCTACCACTTTGTTCAGTCGGAGAAACGGACTTGATCACTGTGCGGAGATACACGAACTATTACCCGGTTCATCACGATTTGGTCAATCATCCACTCCAGCTGGAGCAGTATACTTAGCTGGACGCCAGCTACGTATTCATACGAGTAACTTAGTTTCACTGAACACTTGTGACGGAGGAGATCCTTGAGGAACGTGTCGGAACGGAGTTCTGTTCTTGATCGCTCTCATCATCAACGTTGTAGGTTCTGGTGGTAGTTTTCAAGTTGGAGGCGGTCACAGTGGCTTGTGGAATCGGTGACAGGATCGATGGTACCCTCCACCAGTCTGGTGGCGTCCAGCTAGAGATTAGGTTCCCCCGGAAGTTGAGATCCGGAAGAACCGGAAGCGGCCTTCATATGACATGATTACGGGTCGTCATAGGTGGACTTGCGGTTAGGCTCTGAACGGAAAATGTACTTTCCGGTTTGTTAGGTGCAGAAATAAACTTTTCATTTCTTTCAGTGGATGGTGACGATGACGCATAACGTTCTTCCAATTTCGCTTCATCCGGTTGTTTCTCCAATGTTGGTAGGTAAGCGGCTGCGTCATCGAGTTTGCGATATCGGTATTCAGATCGTGCCGAGTCCCGTGTTGTTTCAGTATGATAACGATCGTCCTCGGGTTTAACGGGAGTTCCGAAAGAACGCTCATCCGGTTTGGTCTGGACCAGGTAAGTCGATGACCTCTTAGGATCCTTCGGAGAACTTGATGGACATCCACAGTTCGGTTGGACGCAAGATGGCGTCGATAGACCCGGCCATCCAGCTCCTGCTGCCTGATGACTCGAATAAAAGGTTCCACTCCCGTAAATAGCCTGGAAGGCAAGATCTGCTGCGAGTTTACCACCATTGAAGTCTTCCCCTAATTTGTGCTGAATGGGATACAGAGGGTATGGAAAGGGCGGAAAGAATCGAGGAATCTTGAGATCCTCATGGCCCAGTAATGAATGATGACTTGGGGCTGTCAATGGTGGTAGTAAACCTCTTGATATGTTGTTCAACGTATCGCCTGTTGACATCAATGGTGATATGGAAAAACCAAACTTATTCTCTTTCTTCACCAGGGACTTTGGCTTTCTTCGAGGACGGTATTTATAGTCTGGATGCTCTTTCATGTGTAACGTTCTGGAACAAAAAATAAATACGGGTACACAACCATCCGTTAGAATTCAGCCATATTGCTTTTTGTTATAAAGAGATACTTGCAGGTACCCAGAAACGTGACCACAGTTTTTGTACTTATTTAAATGGCATCGGTCAATTTTGTTCTACTAGATAATCAATCTTGAGCAACTAACCCGACGAAGGAACAAATCCACACTCGGACAGATAACACGTTAAAATAACATCAAGTCATAATAACATGCAAAAATAACATAGAACAAGAATAACGCACGATAAAATGACATATAAAATATTATAATCGTGAATGGAATATGTATTTTATGAAGAATTTTACAATTGGGGGTATGATTATAATTTCTAAAGCAACACCTTTGTTTCGTTCCTTCGATAACGACCATATGGAATTACGTATATCGTACGACTGAATGTATTCTATGTAGGTATATATCAGGTCTTAAATATATGTGTCTAATATAATATATTAATTATATATTCATAATAAAATGTCTTAAAAAAGTCATTTCGATATATCGAAACTTCAAGCCGCTATTTGTTGCCATGGTTTTGTTTTTTCGTTGCCATGGTTTTGTTTATTCGTTGCCAAGCATTTGCCAGAACTCATATTACGTGCTAAAAGATATTTCGATATATCGAAACTTGAAGCCGCTATTCGTTACCATGGTTTTGTTTATTCGTTGCCACGGTTTTATTTATTCGTTGCAAAGCATTTGCCAGAACTCAAGTGTCATATTACGTGCTGAAGTGATAAACTAAAATCTGAAGTGAAAAACTGGCACGAAATATTCACGTCATGATGGGTACGTCGTTGATAATTCTAATGTTGTACATTGTAATCCGGTTTTATTGAAATTACTACATTATCACATTAATGTTGAAGTTGTGTCAAGCATAAAATCTGTGAAATATTTATATAAGCATATATATAAGGAACACGATGCAGCCGCGACTGTTGTTAGTAAAATTGCTGACGATCAACCTATTGAACACGATGAAATCCGTAATTACATCAAAACACGATATGTTGGCCCTGTGCAAGCTTGCTGGCGAATCTTAAGTAAACCTCTGCATGATAAAAGTCATTCAATAATGCGTTTGCCAATTCATTTACAAAATCAACAGAATGTTATAATCTATGATGACGGTAATGATGACGATGCGATTAGAATCACTTTAGAAAAACAGACTATATTGATGGATTATTTTTCATTAAATGCCCGAGATGAACAAGCAAGGCAATACGTGTACAGTAAAATTCCAACTCATTATGTCTTCAAAAAAGAAAAAAAATACTAATATTTACCATTGGGTATCACGTAAAGCTCATTTCAACATTATTCGACGAATATATTCAGTTAGTCCAACACAAACAGAGTTATTTCATCTTCGATTATTGTTACTGAACACCAAAGGCGCAACAAGTTTTGATAAACTGAGAACAGTTAATGAAGTTAGTCAATGACACTTATGTAGCTACATGTTTAGCGCTAGATCTTATTGATGATGATGATGAATGGGAAAGAGCAATGCATGAAGCGGAGGTTTGGATGATGCCAAGACAGTTGTGTAGGTTATTCGTACGTATTCTGATTCATTGCCAACCAGCTCATCCAGAAGAACTCTGGGAAGAATTTAAAGATGGATTGTCTCAGGATTTTGCAAGGAATTTTGGAGTACTTGAAGCCAATAGAAAAGCATACGTACAAATAAATACAATGCTCATGAACGAAGGTTCGAGCCGTGATATGTTTTCGAGCATGCAACACATTTCTGAAATAGAAATACCAATGATGACGATATACTTCCGCAACAGCATAAAGAAATAAGTGAACAATAATAAGCGAGCTTGAATTATAAACAAAAAGAAATTGTCGATATTATTATGAATGTCGCAATAAATGATAATAATTCAAAAAATTGCAATAATTGCTTTTATATCGATGGTCCGGGTGGGTCAGGAAAAATATTTATTTATACAACGATTTGTCATTTACTGAAAAGTAAAGGCAAATGCGTGTGCACTATGGCATTTACCGGCATAGTCGCAACCCTACTGCCGCAGGGAAATACTATACACAAAACGTTTGACACGTCAGTACCACTTTTTGATAATTCTACATCCAACATCAAAATTCAATCAAAGGAAATACATAAAAAAACATTGATATTTTTATTTGGGATAAGGCACCAATGGCGCCGAAATATGCACTAGAATTGATTAATTGAACTCTTCGCGATATAATGAACAATAATTGATTATTTGGAGGGAAAATAATTATTGTTGGTGGAGATTTCAGACAGTTACTCCCGATCAAAAAACGAGCGACTAGAAGTGAAATGGTCAATTTATCTATTAAATTCAGTACATTATGGAAAACTTTTTTCAAATTCACATTGACACAGAATATGCGAACCTTACCAGTAGAAGCAGAATTCGCAAAATTTGTACTTGACATTGGTGATGGAAGATTAAATGATGAAAATAATAACGTAATGATTCCAGAAATATGCATTACACCTGCAAACTCTGATATCGTTGAAGATATCTATGGGAACTTAGTCAGAGAAAAGCAATATGAATAAATAGCGAAATCTGCAATACTGTCGGCGAGAAATGTTGACGTTGAAGAAATAAATAGATTAGTTGTTCGGCTATTCGATTGTACATCAGAACGAATATACACAAGTGCAGACAATATTGAAAATTGTGATAATGGTGATATTAATCCAGCAAATTTACTACCACATCAACTACGCTTAAGATCAAATTGCATCGTAATGCTGATCAGAAATCTAAGTATTAATGAAGGATTATGTAATGGTACAAGGCTTCAGATCTTAGAATTGGGTAATCATCTTTTGCGATGCCAAATTTTAACCGGTGATAAAGCAGGCCAAATCGTATTCGTGAATCGTATAACACTCTACTGTGAAGATGCTTACACATTTACATTCAAAAGAAGGCAATTTCCAATAAAATTAGCTTTTGCAATGACAATAAACAAATCACAGGGTCAAACATTTAATAGAATTGGCATTGATTTGAGAAAAAATGTTTTTAACCACGGTCAATTATATGTTGCGTTTCACGAGTGCGTTTTTGGTATTCACTTAAAGTCTACTTGAGCATTCAAAGAAATGATAACAGTGTAAAAAATGTTGTATACATAGAATTATACGATACTGTAAATAGTTAAATAATATATTTAATTACGTATGAAACGTTAAAAATCGTTATTATAATTATATTTTTTTACAGAAGGATGAGCTTTTCAAAGACGAAGACACCGCATAGTGCACGAGCAAAGTAGTTAGAATTAGTTACTGATGCTATAATAAATAATAAGTGAAAATGTTATTTTAAGGGATTAACGAAGAGGGTAATTAAAAAATAAAGCAGGCGCATAGCACCCGCGTTGTTGCTAGTATTATAATATAATATATATCTGTTGTGTAGGTTTGAATTGTATATATATAAAAACCATATACAATACAATCCTATGGTGGTTCAAACCTAGGGTGGTTATGACCGAAAAAACGGTATAGGGGTGTGAAGCACTCCGTTGCCCAAACCATCAAATTCCACTATTTACATCTGACTTTTATAGTATTTACACTTGGTTATATACTATTTACACACTTTCCTAAGTTCTGGAATGAACTTTTTTATTATTTTTTTCACATTTAAAGACTTTCCCCTCCTCCATTAATATTACATGTTACATCATTTTTTATTCATTACAATGTCTAGAAAATATTTTGAACCAATTTTGAACTGGGGCCGCAAAGAAGTGTCAACTATATTTTATTGACACTTTTTTTTACTAATTTTGATTAAGGTAGATCGGTGAATTTAAGCTATATATCCAAGATGAAGGGTTGCCAATTTTTGTAGTTATGCATAAATACAGGATGAATTGATATTTGCAACTTGAACGATATTTACCATCTAGTTTGGTAGCAATTAATTCGTAAACATCGACTGTTTCCAGACATTTATCCCTACGAGCATAGAAAAATCGTATGCGCGTCGAGACTTATTGAATTTTTACATTCGGTATTTTCAAAATTTCGTAATAAAAAATTGATCACTGTATTCCGCGAATATTCCTGAATATAAAAGTGCTTGGGTTTTTGGACGTCACCGTTAACGATCGACTAAAAAATAAAAAAGGATTCATTGTAAAATGATTGAGATTTCCACAGGAATAACACACGAGAGCACTTAGCAACTCTGTATTTGGCATCTGCTAGTACATGCCTTCAGACGTGATAGTTTACCAATTTAAGGAGTTTCGGTACAATTCTATTGTTTTCAAGCAAAGCGCCAACTTCACATAGCAATATTTTGTCGAAAACAAACAAAAAAGCCTGTTCGTTCGGTCGATGGGGGGAAAACTCACCATTTTCGTTGATGAATAAATGAATAATTAATAAACCATGTAAACGAATTATTTAATTTTTGAACATCGGAATTGCAATAGCATACTTAGTGGTTTGGCAGTTTTTCAATTAGTTTCTAACATTTTTTCGCAGTATTTCATTCGTAAAACTGCCGTTCACCAATGACCGTAGGCATCTCACCATGTTAAAAAATATTTTTTTGATATTTAATTTCACTAGAACGGTGTGGACGATCGATTTAAAATTTGAACGGCACATCCAGTATATGTCAAAGAATATACTCTGTAAATTTGAAGTAAATGGTAACATTTTGCCACTTGTCCCGAAACTTCTTAACTGTATTTTTCTTTCCGGTTCTTGAATGTTTTTACCGTATTTGATAAATATCGATAAAATTAATGGTGATAGGCAAACTGACAAAATCTATGCCATTGCGTAATTCCTTTCCGTAAATACACTATATAGGTTGTAAACAAAACTGACAGTTTCGGCAGACGACAGTAACGGTCATGACGCGTTTTACAATCCACTACGCTCGTCATATTTCAATTATTAAACATTTTTTGAAGAATAAAATCATATAAAAATATCCATTCTCCGCTGTTTATATTTCGAAAATAATAAAATCATAATTTTAAAGTCAGTTTTGCATTTGCAAACTTTGGTCTACAATAGATACTGCAAAAATCACATAGCCGTCACCGATTTACCTTAGTATTTTTATTAATTTGGTGTTATTTTGACGGTGTGTCATTTTGACGCTATGCTTTTCATAATTCATGTGGCATTAGTTTTTTGAATAGCAGTCTCTTCCCGTGAAGTCATGTCACGGACCTACAGAACTTGTTTTTCAAATAAAAAAATATTGAGAACACATACATCCTCTTCTTAAACATCATCAGTCATTTCTTTCTTTTCTATTGAACGTTGGATTTTTTGCAAGCTTCCCTTCGTACGACCTAACCCAATCAAACCTGAAATAAGTGATATACCATAGATTTTAATCGCATCTAAGCAACTAAAGCGCTTTTTCTTTTAATAAAATATCGATTTTCAGGCAAGTTTTTCTATAAAAATGCTAGTCATTGAGTCCATTTCGAGTTCATTAATTCATTTTCATTAACCTCCAAAGATCCAATCGACGTTTCACGCCATTTAGATTAAGCCTTCACGAACTTCGCGGAACGAAGTTATTGGTTGTATCAATCAATCCCATGTTAAATATATTGTACGTCAATGGAAGAACTGTCATTTGCTGTGACATTATCGAGTAAACCGTCGCGTTTAAGTGAGCACAAATTCGAGCACGATAAATGGAAAGGAATCCTGGGCTAATCAGGATTTGAGGGGATACAGAAAAAAATTTGTACGTATTTTGTCGCGTGGGTTTTGTGGGCAAGTAGCGGAATGAAGAACCCGTGGTAAATCCCGAAGGCCTTCGCATTCTTTAACGAGATGTCGATCACGTGAAATTCATAGTCTTCTCTTTTTTATTACCACACTCGAGTGAGCTCTATCGCTTTGTTATTTCGGTTTTCGCGGCACAATAGCCCATATCGATTTTCAATGATGCGATCCACCTTCAAATCTAGGACCTCATGATTCAACATATTTTTTACGTTAACCCGACGAAAAATTACCAGTGAATCGATTCGACGAGTCGATTCGAGTCATCAATTTCGACGTGATACGGTAAAAACAAATTAATATTATACTAGTGAAATGAAGTTATTTAAGAAAAATCAGTGTTATGATTATGTTTATGGAAAAAATTATAATATTGAGGATATCTGTATACATGAACATTTTATAGGACATTGAAGATGGTTACAATATTTTTAACGGAAGAAGGATTCGAATGATTATAATTTATCCACTTTAGAGATAATTTTTTTAATTGTTCACATTATTTTGGTGGTTGTTTTGATTCCCAACGACTTTTGCGCTCATTATAATAATTCACAGAAAAATGGAATTATCGAATTATCGAAATGTAAGAGGTAGCGACAATCGACAATTTTCAAAATCGTCACAGTAAAAAAATCCCAGCAAACAAAGCTGGGAAAACGTGCGGTGAATGACGGAAATATTCCAGATAAACTTGACATTGTCCCGAAACGTAATTTTCGAATGAAAATTGTTATGATGAATTATGATACGACAAAATAATTTTTATCTTCACCGAAACGTTATCATATTGAAAAAAATCTGGATTTCCATTGAGGTAGGGTGCTGAGGTAAAAAAATGTTAGATAAAAAAATAAAATAAGACGCTGCGTTCGAGAGTTGCTTTGTAAATGTCGAATTCGATGTGTTATCAACGACGATGTACGTGAAAAGACAGTCTTTTTCCATTTTTTTTTACCTACAGACATATTAT
The DNA here is from genome assembly GCA_963989365.1 of Rhimphoctona megacephalus. NCBI lineage: Eukaryota > Metazoa > Arthropoda > Insecta > Hymenoptera > Ichneumonidae > Rhimphoctona > Rhimphoctona megacephalus. Next base: position 5,834,682 of record OZ022423.1, read on the forward strand.
CGCGAGTTTCACCGCATGATAGGGTGGGCTCATAGATATTTGTAGTAAATATCTTGTGCACACAAAGTCGTAGGGTGTACGGACTCCGTATCTCCGCAGCATAATACTCCATTATGTTGCGAGAGCGCCGCACAAACGTTGCCCTTATTTATTCCTTACTTTGCGTAGATAAAAGAAGCAAAAAGATGTAGAAAAAATAGAAATAAAAATACATTCCTTGTTTTATACGTGTAACGATATTTTTTTAAAAGTGTTGTTTTTTTTAAATACAATGTGTACTTATTATTTCTTCTAATTTCATTAATTTTAGTCTTTAAAATTTTTTTCACCAAATTTTTTTTCCTAATCCGAATTCTGTAATTTGAAATATGATTTGTATTTTTATTTCACTATATTTTTATTTTTAATTTTATTATTTTTTATGTTTTTACGTATACCCATTTTAGATTTTTACGAGCCTTTATCATCACTTTAACACCACTTTTCTTTCACCTAACTCATTTCCATGTTGTGATACCATCCAAGAGCCTACAGCCACTTTTTCCTAATGCATTATTATATCACATTTGCACGAGGGGCTAAGGAAACTGCGGAAAACTCGTCCAATACCGGCAGCTATGTTTTTATTCAATTTTTCGTTGGCTAACAGCTTCAGAAGGAATACAAAAAAAATGAGTGAATCACCGATTTCTATCAATTGAGGTATGATTTGACTCGACAGAATGGGGAACGTTGAATAAATTAATGGTTTTGGAATGATGTGTTTATTATTATGTCTATAACACGTGTTATACGTGCTGAGCCAGGGGACCCATGGCTGCGCCACTCATGGGTCCTGGCTCAGTGATCCAAATTCTCCTGCTCCTACTCTCTCAACAAAAGGATCAGTGAGAGCCGCAGTCCAAACTCATAATAATAATTTCATCATCATCATCATTATTATTATTATTATTATTATTATTATTATTATTATTATTATTATTATTATTATTACTATTATTAATAATAATAATATGACAACAAAGACCGAATCGGTAAGGCCAGAGCAAAGAAGGAGGCGAAATGCCTTTCAATGCAATGATGGCAGGATAGATGGCACATCGAACACAGAGGAAGATGGACCGCAAGACTAATCGGATAGATAGAGAAGTGGCTAAACCGAAAACATGGAGAGGTAAACTATAATACTACTTGACACGGTTCCTCACGGGACATGGATTATTTGTGGGCTACCTACCTACACAAGATGGGTAAAGTAGGCAGCTCTAGCTGCATGTACTGTGGCGTAATTCGGGACAATGCAAAGGACACCTTTTTCGTATGCAGCAGATGGACCGTGCAGAGACAAGTGCTCCAAACACCAACAGGGCAAGTCGCGCCAGACAATGTTATTGAGAAAATGACACGAGCAGCCAAATTCTGGAACGTGGTCTCGATATATACTGAGACAGTTCTGAAGTAAAAAAAAAATGGGAAGAACAGCTGATCACCCCCAAGAGAGACCAGCGAGAGCTGAACTTAAGAAACGAAGCAGTAGCCGAACGGTAAAGGGATAAAAAAGAAAAGAGCGAAGAATGACTCGCAAAGGTCCGCAAAAAAAAAAGGCGAGCAAAGATAAAGATGAAATAAAGCTGAAAACGGCTAAGGAAACGATGCCACTCTGAAGTAATGCTAAAGCGGTTCCAGAGACGGCCTATAACATCTAGGAATAAAGGTTTGTGGTTTTTTAGTTGGTACAAATCCCACACCCTGTGTGAGTGCGGTCCCTCCACAGCGTTTTTTTAAAGATTTTCCACAATGCCTACGAAAATAATAATAATAATAATAATAATAATAATAATTGCTATTGCTATTATTATTGTTATTGTTGTTGTTGTTGTTGTTGTTGTTGATGTTGTTGTTGTTGTTGTTGTTATTCAATATTCTTACATATATTCTTTTCAGGTTTCCGTGATCACATTCCATCCCTTTGAACCCCATCCACTAATTTTCCTGTTCTCGCGTTTCGTTTTGCATCAGTGTATCGCTTTGGCATAAAAATCCAGGGAATTTTTTAAAAACAACCGTTGCCGATAAAGACAGCTATATTCAAACTAGGTTACAGATGGTGTATGATTAAAGGATCACCCAACCAAGTACTGGTCTCGCACGAAGCGGCTCAGCTTGAAATATCGCCAAAGCCACATACACATCAGCCGCACACTCATTGCTGTCGGTTGTAATTTTGCGTATTCATTTTAATTGTTTACGAATACATAATATTTTGGTAAATTAAGTTTTTATATTATGGATCTTTAAGTATGTCTTTTCCTCTTCAACAGAAATTTTATAAAAAATAAGTTGGTCAGAAAACATATTAACCTCATATTATTATATCCAAATAAGAATATAATTTGTTTTTCTTTTTTACTTTCTTCGAAAAAAAAAAACTCGTAAAAATGTAGAAGACGGTGTGTCAACATGATAGGAACTCATATTCTGATCGAATCAAATTTTTGGCTGGGAATATAATATGTGTAAAACATTCTCAACATACATATTAAGGGAAGAAATAGCTTTGGAACCTTTGAAAATTTGAATTTTTTTTTCATCGAATATTTGTATAATATCTTAAGAATATTGTTGCAAAGTTTTAGAGCGAAATTCGAAGCACTCTTGATACACCCCCGACCAAAAGTATGGATACACTGGACTAAACTTTGAGCCAAAACGGCCCTCTTCGAAAATGCGTACCGGGTCCAAAAAAATCGTAAAAAATATTTGGAAAAAGCGAAATGAAGCTAAATCTGTCCTCTTCAAAACGCCGTTTGCGAAATTGAAATATCTTCATTTTTCAAAGAGCTATCAAACTTTTAGTGCGGCTCGAAATTTTGTCCAGTGTGCCCATACTTTTGGTCGGGGGTGTACATTCTAGCTTAGGAATATGAAGCGCTTGATGCTGGAGCACGCTGCAAAGATTTCAATGAATCAAATTTCTCAAAACTGTGTTTTCGAAGATAGCATGAGCGAAATCCTTGAAATTTTGTACACATATAAAAAAAGTTTTTTTTTTTTTACAAAATACGGCGAAAGTTTTGGTGTAAAATTCGAACTCTGTTTTTAAATGCGTGCCATTTTTTGATTTTCGGATTTTACACTTTTTTGTGGTTGAAGCACACCATACAAATGTTTACAAAAAAGAAAAAAATTTCTAATTTGTTTTATACCAATACAGCACAAGTTAGACCTCACGCCATTTTACATTTCGCTCTATAACTTTGCCGGAAAACAGCCATATAATTCCGTCATTTTGAAATCTATTGTTTAAAAATAAATACGCTGTAATAACAAAAACTAACTTTAAAAAACACTTACATTTTCCGAATAAATAAACAAACCGTTATCTGTTTGAAAAAATAATAAAAATGCCCATATTTTTGCTCATCCAAAAGTCTCCCCTTAATAATTAAAATTAAGTGCGGATAAAATTCAATCATTCCGTAATAAAACAAATGAATGAAAATTAATTCATAGAAATGATCATTCGATTAATTTTAGAATTGAGAGAAAAACTTTATTATCTCGAATAACACTAAAAAAGTATGAGAAAATTCAGTTTATGTAAACAATCAATGATCGGATCGGTCTGGAAATTTCTTAAAGTTTTTTTTTCATCGGCGTTGCAGATTTATATAGAGAGAACCGCTTTTCACGTAAAACGATAACAAGGTGGGATGTTTCGAGAGAGAAAAAAAACAGGAACAGTTTGAGCGCGGTTGTTCTTGCGAGAATGGTACAGGAGAGAAATGGAATAATAATTCCACGACAGCGTGTCGCAGTAGATAGCACAATGCGTAAATCAGCATAAACACTGGTAAAGCTCCGCCACAATAATTCAGCATAAATGCATAAACATAGAGCGTAATCTTTAGAATTCACATTTGGCTGCGATAAACGATGACTTTATATCTCTCAACTGAACGCAAAGCTTCGATATTATGAGATACAAAACAATCGCCACGTTTTGTTGAATTGTTACCGATGAAGTATTGGCCAAAAAGTTTTTTTTTCTAATAAAAAATCTAATAAGAGTCAAATCAAATTTACACCATTTTTTTAACTCAATGAATGTAATCGATGAAAAAAATAAGAAAATTAATAAAATATGTATGTCGACAAGAATGAATTGAAGATTATATATTTTCCACTAAACTATGAATTGAGTTTCAATTTTATAAAGTTACACTTTTTAATGAATGTGAGTATTGATAGAATACATATTAAACTTAAAAAATAAATGGTATAATTTCGAAATAAAATGATCAAAAACTAATTAACGTCTAAATGCGAAAATTGATGGAAAGATCTGAAAATTTATTAGAATATTGCGAAGAATATGGTGAAAAAATCCGAAACAGGAAATTGCTGAAGAAAAATTACTTGAACTTTTTTAAGAACATAACAAAATGCAATTCAATAAAAAAACAAATTCATCCGGTATATTGATCATTCAAAATAATAATATCAATTCTCATCATTTTCTCAAAGGTTCCTTTTATCCACAATTTTCAATGAAACGACCTATAACGCCTTATCAACAAACCAAAAAAATATGCCGGATCAATAAAACATAGATGTCCAGAACAGATTTAAATTTAGTGCGGAAGCAGGTGAATGCCGTAATATCATACCAAATTACAAAAGCAAAGTTAAAAAAAAAAGTTTCATAACTTGATAAACGACAGAAAAAATACGTCGAATCTCTTAAAAAATACCCATGGCGGATTTAAATTTTGCGCGGGAACGTCCGAACGCCGTAACGAATTAAGGAAAATGAGGAAAGGGGGAAATTCGCGAGACACGAGATTGCAAGTTGGTAGTTTAACAGTAGGGGACATTGGTGGTTGTTGTGTGCAAATGTGTATCGTTTCGGGGATGTCTAGTAAGAACAAGTCTACAGACAGAAGTGTAGTCCGAAAAATAGGTTTGGGGATAGCGTTATGAAACGAAAGCCAGAACCGTTGAAGAGGCTATATGTTGTGCTGAATGCGCCAGGGTGAAGAAAGAGAGTGGATGAGAGAGAAAGATAGTGACAGAGAATTGTAGGGCAATAGAGTCTCTGGATGGTGGGGTTGAATATGGGGGGGGGGGGGGGGGGGGTTCGAGAAGGGATCCGAGGGCCGAGCAAGAGGGCGAGTTTACAGACGCGGGTGGTGGAGAACGAGAGGCGCAAATCCTTTTAAATCCACACAATTGCGACAATGGGGCTTTATTTGTTATCTCGAGGGCCACATTGTGAGTCCCCGTGAACGAACGGACAGATTACGTCGGGCCAGTGACAGGGCGGCCTCAACGAAACGTTCCTCTTCCAAATATACATATATATACATAAATGCGTTGTGTGAGAGGGTGTACGTGTATCTACGTAACCTACACATCTCAACTGAAAGTCTCCAGCGGAACGACTTTATCATCCTGCTTTTTATTTTACTACCTCCGCCCCCATAAAAATGGATTTTGTATCACGGGGCACAAAACCTTTTCCGGTTCTTCCTCTCATTTTTTTTTCATCTTTTTTCTTCTTTCAGAGCTTCGAGAGGTTCGAACTAAATTTTGGGGAACGTTTTTCGAGTCAATCACTTGTATTGTAATTTGTTTAGGTTTGTTTATGCCGCGAGATAAATCAAGCCCAGGTAGGATTCTTCGATACCGCTCGCGTGCGACAGATGTTTAGCTTTTTTAACAGTGGTCATTGTAAGGGGTTAGAGAAGACTTTTTTTTCTCTGTAGCTTTGTATGATGTTTTTTAAAATACAACTTCATGCGTTGTTTTAAAAAGATTTCGTAATGAAACATTTTTATGGGACCATAACAAATAATTGAAATACCTCATAGAGACACTCGTTTGATATGATCAGCCGCAATCGTGCATAATCTTGAATTTAATCTCGCTGCAATTAATTCGATCTTTAGCTTATTGCACAAGTAAAGTTTCACGTTATCTACCCTAACCCCCTGTGGAACACTTCGTTGACCATGAAGTCAAACCACGTGACGTTTGATGAGTGAAAGAGCGTGTGACTGGGAGGGTGTCGAACGGAATGTACTGATCGTTAAGGGGGAACGCCACTGCGACTGGTCAAATAATTCTATATTTTGTTTTGCGTGCAAAACCATGCACGCCAAGTTTTTGTGTAAACTTTGCAGTGAATTTGTGCGGTAAGTACGTGTAGATACGTGTGTACATTTGAACTATATTGGACGTTCATCAATCTTTTGTTAGTTAGCATGCAATCATATTAACTACTTGATACTTGCAGGGTTTTCTTCAGAAGATCTTGTAGCGACAAAACCCTTCAGTAGGTACTGTTTAGGAAATGCATGATTTCCTGTGGAATTCCGTAATTCATTTACCAGTCTTGGCTTTGTTAAAGTGATTTCATTAATTTTTTTTGCAAATCATGGGCAACAATTTTTAAGTAGATATTTTTCTAGGTAAAGGAACTTTTCGCGTCTTACAGGAAAGAAACGAAAAAGGATAATTTTTTTGTTTCTGGCAAATCAAGCACACACATTTCTTAGTTGGTTTTTTTTAAAGTTAAGTAAATATTAAAATAACAACGAGAATATAGAATGGTCATTTTACAATTAAGGTCGCGGATTTTTAATACTTGGCGTTCTTTTTTTATTTTTTTAAAGTATTTTGCCATGGTCTAATATACTCGAGATTTGGCTCTTTTCCATCGCGTTAAAGAATAGTATTAAATGATGTCAAAGTTTGAAAATACTGCAATATAATTGTTCCATGGAAAAAACTCATATTCAGGAATATTCTTTCCTATAAAAGTAAAATCCTCCCTAATGTTTTTTTTTTTTTTAATTTTACCCTCAATGCGAAAGGTCTGCAAGAAAACTGAAAAATGACAGATTTATCATAAATGAATAGTTCATTGAATAAAAACGGCCTTCCATAATACAAATGCTGGCCAACTTTATCGATTTTTTTCTTTCAAATGCGTATTTATTGCATTCTAATTAGATTTAAACTCGTTTATACTTTAAATATCATCCGTCAGGATACAAAATACTGGTTTTTGTTTATGAAATTTTTAGGGAATATTGGGCCAAACATTTGTGAGGTTGTATTTATTGATATTTTTAATTCGATTACGTATTAATCATTGCATTGAAATCATACTTTATTTCAATCATGCGTTAAAAACTCTCCTCAATGATTCACAAATGAATTTTAGGAACATTGGCGTCTAAGTTTGCGAGTTTATGGTTTGTGATATTTTTCATTCGATTACGTAATTGATGATTGAAAGTTATACTATGATTTACTTATATAAAAATCACCATCAATTATAGATGCCTTAGTTTCAGCACTTCTAAACAAAATTGATCTTGAAAGCGATTTATATATATATATATACCTACATATGTGTGTGTGTGTGTCTATATATATATAGAGGAAAATGGTAATCCCCACTGATTCGGTGGGATGGAATCGTGCTCGGTCAGTCAAATGAATTCATAACAGTGATTGAATATTCAAGGGGTGGTAATGTACGAAGTATATCCTTTTTCCCCCTCTCTATAAATAATGCCTGGTCTTCTATTGCCCGTTGGGTTGGTATTACGTCCCTCGTAGTTCTGTAACGAACACGCCCTTAACATCAGTAACAATGTACCGTATTATAGACTAGACAAGTCTCCCCCTTCGAGTTCTCTGACTCTTTCAAGTCCTGAAATAATTTTACTCGAGTATTCGTGACTAAAGGGCAATTAGGCTTGAAAAGAAATGCCTCCAACAAATCGCCCAGATTATCCGCTTCGACAATCACTGCCATTTATTGTCACGTACTCTCGACACTATTCATCTATTTAAAGCACAATTTAACCAATCGCACGACTTATCGATTCCACAATCTTCACGATCATTTTTTTCTCCCATTCAACCCATAAATACTAATTGAAAATACAACTAGCCCCATTACCGTTTTTTTGTCCTTGGGTTACCTTTCATCTGATCGGAAAAGTTGTATAATAATGGAATTTCATATTTTACTTCTCGTTCGAAGTTTTTTGTTTCCATCTATATAAACATTAATTTTTCATATATTACTCTAATTTTTTACAGGTTTTTTGTTTCGTTAGTTATTTCTTCGTTAGAATTTGTTGAAGTATGTTATTTATAAAAAACATTTAATGTTATTTATAAAAAATTGTAACTTCATTTTTAAATTATTATGAATAGTGTTAATAATCTCGACAAATTATGAAAGATCCGTTACTTTTAGCTTGAAAGAGATATTGAAACATTAATATCTCATTGAAGCAAGAAACCCCGTGGAAGACTCAAAATAATCAAGTAGACATTTAATCCAATATTAAGAGTCGCGGTAGCGACTCGAGACAAGTACATTTACAAAGCGAGTCGCACAAGACACTTTTACCAGAAGGACCGTGATTCTACTTGTTCTCGAAAATTGTTTTTTTAATATAAACTAAATTACAGCATTTTGGAGGTTCATTTAAATTCACGTATTTTTTATTTTTTTTCTCTTTCGATCGCGATTAATTAAAACCTCGTAGCTTAAATAGTATTAAAAATATTAATGTTTTTTTTTCGTTGTACCGAAAAATTGAGCATTTTTTCGCACACATTTTGATGCGCAACTGTCTTTTTCGCAGTCGCTGTCTAGTGACACTAGTGATATTGGTAAAACTCTGGTAATATTCAATCGATCGTTGGATATGACAGCTAACCGACAACCGTACTATATTTTTGAACAGTCATGAGGTTATAAAGATCGCGGTTAGTTTCGATCGACTTTTGGTTACAGTGACTATTATTATAATAAGAAAGTGATAGTGCAAAAATAATAAAGTGCAATTCATTTCAATCATCTTTCGAACAGTGCTTGAATAAATATGTATTTTTTATTATTGTTAAGCCCGTAATTTTTATTTTCCACATCTAACTCTATAACGGAGTCGAAAACGATGCCTTATCTCTTTTACCATAAAATGTTCCTCGAATGCAATAATAAGGTTTATTTAGAAACTATTCTCCGTTTTTTTTTATAACTAAGAGAATGGTGTATGATAAACTCGTATTCGATGATTATTTAATATTTTTGTCGTGAGGTTATAAAGATCGCGGTCAAGTTCAACTTTTGGTTAAAGTGACTTTTATATATATAGATAGAAGAGTGATAATGCAAAAGTAAAGTGTAATTCAATAAATAAACTTTTGCACAGTGCCTAAATAAATAATTTTGTTTTATTAACCCTAGCCCCAACAATCCATTTTTCTGAACATAAACTCTAGAACGGAGTCGAAAACGGTGCCTCTTTCCTCTTCTCTTTTACTATAAAATGTCCCTTGCATGCAATAATAACGTTTATTTGGAAACTACTCTCTTTCTTTTTATATAACTGAGAGAATGGTGTATGATACCACCCTAGGTTTGAATTATATATGGTTTTGAATCACCCTAGAGTGGTAGAGACCTTAAATTATGAAAATATTATTTACACTTGCAACCCAAAACGGAATCAAGTGATGCGAAATAATTTTACCAATTTTTTTTTTACCTATTGCTCATAAGATATAATTCGTGATCAATAAACGTTATAAAAGAAAAACTCGCATAGTAGTTCGGTCAAAATTCTTTTTTCCAATGAAACTATTGCTCTCGAAATTTCGTGCGCATACTTTTTTGTTTCAAAATCTCGTTTTGTTATGAGTACTTTTATTTAAAAACTTTCGGTGCATTCTGATGCTATAGGAGTATTTCTTCGGTATCATTTTTTGTGGAATATTTTCCGATCCGTTAATCTGTTGGCACGCATGTTTCGGTGTAATATCTTTTGAAATTTTTTTTTACAAAATTAAAAAAATTCAAGTTTTTACTTGTGCGTTGTTTTTTTATGCGTCGTATTTTCTCAGAACTACTGTACGTATTAAGTAATCCAATAATTTTATAAGTATTGACGGCCAATTACGAAGATTGAATTCATTTGAACACTTCTTAGATCAATATTTCACGTTGCATTTTTAGTCCGAATATAGTCGCGATACACCAGCCCGAAATTCGATCATGTATCCATTTTTAGCAGAAACAACTAAAAAATCGCTTGAGCGACCTTTAAAATTTTTTTTCAGGATCCAATTCTTGAGAGAATCACTTTTTGATAAAATGTTACCATATTTTGCTGCAATACCGAAAAAAATGTTAATTCTTTTACATCATTCAGATACATACACAATATAGACATGTTTAATTGGCAAGCTATGAATTTCATATAAAGAGTCAACAAATCCTCGCAAAAAAATAGCATATATGCTATAAAAAAAGTTGAGACAAGTACATTTACTCCCCCCAAATAGTTGTTCCGGTAAAAAATCTCCTTCTGAACGTGAACCCTAACAAAAGTTATAAAAGAGATTTCCTCCCAAAAAAATTAACCTTGCAAAAATTCTCTTATTCACATCAAATCTCTCTAAAAATTATAGGAGAACCCCATAAAAATTTTCTCAATAAATTAGAAACTTACAAAAAGTTATAAGACAGCCTCACAAAAATTTACCGATCAAATCATAATTTCACAAAAGATGCTAATTCAAATTCAACCGAAAATGAAGTCTAAACTTTACAAAAATAAATTATAACTATAAAAGCATTAATAGGAAAAAACATTAAAGCCTATTAACCTCTAATAAAAAATCTTCCAATTAATTAAAAATATGGATGTGCTATACAGTACAGTTGTTGTACGCAAAAAGAACATGAATAAAACATTAGAATGATAAACAATTCGGATACAACAAAAAATCTCAAAAGAAAAAAACTAGATTGAAAAAGACATTTCGGCTGAAGTACTTGGCGAGTTGGTAACCATGAATGAATTAAGCAAATTGAATTAAATTAAGCACATTGTATAAATGAATCAAAAAAACTAAATAATAATTTTAAATAAAAAAAATAATTTTGATTGGAAAAAAATTGGCTTAAAGTAGTTCGCTCATTTTTTATTGCTAAATGTACACAATGTACTATGCATAATTGATAAACGTTGTCATAACCTCGCTATGTACTTCGGTCGAAACTTTTTTTTCCATCCAAATTTTTTGAGTCGGTAACTTTGTCAGCATAAATTTGGTTGTTTCGCAAATTCAAAAAGAGATTAAGTATATGAAGAAATATTCTAATAGAAATAAAATGCACCTGAAGTTTTGAAATGAAAAAAAAAAAACAATCAGAATGAAACCAACTCAAAACGGAAGCAGGTGATGCGAAACCATTTTGAGCTAAAAGAAAATAATTTCATAAGTACTTCAACAATTTCTTTTTTTTTTTTACCAATTGCTGATGATATAAAATTCGTTATCAATAAACGTTATAAAAAACTGGTGTAGTACTTCTGCCGAAATTCTTTTTTCTAATCGAACGTTTGCTCTCGATATTCTGTGCACATACCTTTTTTTGTTTCAAAATATCGTTTCGTTTTGATTTCTTTTATTCAAAAACTTTAAGTATATTTTGATGCTATTGAAGTATTTTTTCGGTGTAATTATTTATGGAATATTTTTCGATACGGAATTTTTTTTTCCTAACAATTTTTTTTTTTTTATTCGACGTATAATTTACATGTTTTATTTTGCTCCGACAATTTTGTTTTATTTAGATTTTTTATTAAATTCGAAAACTTTTAGTACATTGTATTTCTGTTGGTATGTATATTTCGGTCTAATATTTTTTTGAACAATTTTTTTTTACACAATTAAAAAAAAATGAATTTTTATTTGTTCGTGGTTCTTTTATACGTCGTATCTTTTCAGACCTACTACAAGTTTTTAAGTAATCTTATAATTTTATAAGTTCTGACAGCTATTTACGAAGTTTGAATTCACTTGAACACTTCTTAGAGAACTATTTCACAATGCATTTTTAGTCCCGATATAGTAGCGATACAGTAGCTCGAAATTCGATCATGTATCCATTTTTAGCCGAAATCAGAAAAGAATCGCTCGAGCGGCCTTTAAAATTTTTATTAAGGATCGAATTCTTGATAGAATCACTTTTTGATAAAAAATTATTATATTTTGCTGTAGCACCGAAAAAAAATGCTGATTTTTTTGTATCACCCGAGTACGTACACAATATAGACATATTTAATTGACAAGGTATGAATTCCATACAAAAAGTCAACAAATCCCCGTAAAAAAACAGCATAAATGCTGTAAAAAAAGTTGAGACAAGTACATTTACTCCCCCCAAATAGTTTATCCGGTAACAAATCTCAGTTTCGACACAAAACCTTCACTAAAAGTTATAAAAGAGATTTTCTCCCAAGAAAACCAACCTTGCAAAAATTCTCTGATTCACATCAAATCTCTCAAAAAATGATAGGAGAACCCCACAAAAATTTTCTCAATAAATTAGAAACTCACGAAAAGTTATAAAAGCCTCTCAAAAATGTATCAATCAAATCATAATCTCACAAAAGATGCCAATTCAAACCTGCCCAAAAATTAAGTCTAAACTTCACAAAAAGTTATTAAATAAATAAAAATGATAAAAGCATTAATAGTCAAATACATTAAAACCTATTAAAATCTAATAAAAACACTTTCAACGAATTGAAAATACAGTTATTCTACATAACAAGAATAAGAATAAAAAATAATTATGAGAAAAAATTTTGATACAAAAAAGGTTTCAATTCGTTGAAAGTGTTTTTATTGGATTTTAATAGGTTTTAATGTATTTGACTATTAATGCTTTTATCATTTTTATTTATTTAATAACTTTTTTTAAAGTTTAGATTTAATTTTTGGGCAGGTTTGAATTGGCATCTTTTGTGAAATTATGATTTGATTGATACATTTTTGAGAGGCTCTTATAACTTTTTGTGAGTTTCTAATTTACTTTGAAAATTTTTGTGGGGTTCTCCTATCATTTTTTGAGAGATTCGATGTGAATCAGAGAATTTTTGCAAGGTTGGTTTTCTTAGGAGAAAATCTCTTTTATAACTTTTAGTGAAGGTTTTGTGTCGAAACTGAGATTTGTTACCGGACAAACTATTTGGGGGGAGTAAATGTACTTGTCTCAACTTTTTTTTACAGCATTTATGCTGTTTTTTGCGGGGTTAACAATATGAATTTTCGTTAACGGGATTTTTTTTGTAAGTAATGAATGTTGAATTTGACAGAATAACAAATAAAGATAATAAAATAAATAAATAAACAAGTCAGACCATAAATATCTGAATGATTTGAAGTCTAGAAAATTTTATCGCATTCTCTGTCCGATTTTTTTTATCGTACGCTTCTATAATCGAGCTTGACTTTTTGTGGTACTTTTTTCATCATTCATGACGGATCGCAAAAGAAAAAAAAACAGAATAGAAAATCGATCGGTTGAGGGCGGTGATATCCTCCACAGCAATCTGAAATAAATGTCTGTCGCTTTGATTCCCGTCCCCCATTTTTTTAACTCTGCCTAAGCGCCCGTGAAAAAAAATATTCTAATGTGACGTAGTATTAGCGTGAGCAAAAAATTCAACATTGAAGTTTCATGAAGAGTAAAACCCCCGGCAGTCGGCCTTTTAAGGTGATTTCCAACCTTAAAATATTGAAGATAACACAAACTTATATTAAATGTATATTATATACTGAAAAAAGAATTTTGTGGAATCAATTAAAATTTGCTTGATCCAATCAAATGGCTTGGTGAAATACGTTGATCGTAATATTTTGTTAATTTAAAACCGTCAAATAGTTGTTTCAGAAAAATTAATTTTGTTGAATTCGCGAAATATTATTTTTAATAAACTGAAACTGATTTTGATGAAACTAAAAAGTTGTTTATATAAATAGATTCTTTTTTTATATCAGTATCATGTTTATTTTAAAACACTAAGATTTTATTAAAGTTATTGTACGAAAATTACATTGGTAATAATATTATTAAATATAAAATAGAAAATAGTTGAATATATTCATCTAATTTCACTATATATTCTTTAATTTAAATATAAAATATTAAATTTATTGAGAAATTAATTTCTCATCATTGATTATGAAAAATTAGTTGATCATGGGAGTCTCTCATGGCAGGTATCAATATTCGTTACCTAATTCTGTATCAGAATCGGTTGGAACGGCTCAATTTACTCGGCTTTCGAAATTTATGCTCGTCCAGAAGCCGAGGTGTATGTGAGAAAAGCCTGGGCGCTCTGCGCCACGGGGTGGTTGGATCGAGAAGCTACTCGAACGTTTAAATAGTTCCTTCAAGCAACATTTAGTTGGAAGAAGTGCAGATCACTTGTTGAAATACATCGCATTTTCAGCCGATGCTTCAGTTAATCGAAATATATGACTCAGCTCAAACAATCAAAAGTTTGGTTGCATAAAATGTTCTATTAGTTCCGACAATGTCAAAGGCTGTTCACGCAACTAAATGTAACTTGTCTATATATTTCGTATCCATAACACCGGCACACAAAAAAAAAAAAGTGGTCTGTACATTTGACCAGACCCACCTACCTATATGTATTTCGACGCGCTGAATCCGAATCTGAGGTCCGTTTCGTTCGTACACCCTCAAAATTTTGAGTAAATTGCAAAAAACTGCTAAAAATGGCTAAAAATTGCGAAAAATTGCAGTTATTAAGATGAAAAAAATTTTATGGAACTGGATCGAGTATGATTTTTATGTAGTTGATCCGCTGAATCTGAATCTGAAGTTTATTTGGCCCATTAACCCTCTAAAATTGGAGTAAATTGCGAAAAACCGAAAAAAATTGCAAACAAGCGCGAAAAACTGCAGTTATGGAGATGAAACAAATTTTGTGGACCTGGATAGAGTATGATTTTCATGTAGTTCGATCCGCTGAATCTGAATCTGAAGTTTATTTGGCCCATTAACCCTCCAAAATTTGAGTAAATTGCGAAAAACCAAAAAAAATTGCAGTTATAAAAATAAATAAAAATTTATTAAACACGATTATATGTGTTTCTTGTATATTTTGATGCATCCCTAGAAAAAATTTACAATCGGCTCAACATTGGCCAACACTGGACCACACTTGACCTATGTTGAGCCGATTGTAAATTTTTTCTAGGGATGGAATACAAGTTTAGAATCCAATAATTTCAAACATTCATAAATCTATAAAAAATCGTGAAAAATAGCATATAAAGAGAAGGTAGGAAACGATCTTCATGGATTTCAAACTGTTCTTCGTTTGTATCGAACTCTTTTGTCTTCAAATGACTCACGCAGCGGGTTCCTTTTTCGTTTCCTATTTTCTCTCGGTATTTCTCTTTTTAGCGTCCAGCAAAAATCTGCCATCATGTTGATATTCCAATTTCCTTGATACCTACTCTCCATTTCACTTATGTCTTGATGAAATCGTTCTCCTTGTTCTTCACTGTAGTCTCCAAGATTTTCAGGAAAATATTCGAGGTGAGAATGTAGAAAGTGCAATTTAAGATTCATCAAGCAACCCAAATTTTTGTAATTTTCCAGCAACTCTTCAACTAAAGTCTTGTAATTCTCACTTTTATTATTTCCCAAAAAGTTTTGTGACACATTTTTAAAACTTACCCAAGCTGCTCTCTCATTGTCGTTCATTCTTTCAACGAAATTTGCGTCCTCAAATAAAGTCCGAATTTGGGGTCCATCGAAAATTCCCTCTTTTAACTTCGCATCACTTATCGCGGGAAACTTCTCCTAAGTACTGGAAACAATCGCCATCTTTGTCCAGAGCTTTGACATACTGTTTTATGAGACCCAGCTTAATATGCAGTGGTGGTAGCAAATATTTAGAAGGATCAATCAATGGTGTTCGTATAACATTGTGAGTACCTGGATCAAATTTTGCTCTCGTTGACCATTCTTTCTTAACATAGTGTTTTTTTCTGTCCCTACTATCCCACAAACATAAAAAGCAGGGATATTTTGTAAACCCCGATTGTTAACCTAAAAGTAGTGTTGTAATTTTTAGATCACCACAAACTTTCCATTGATGTTCCGAATACTTTATTTTATCCAATACAATCTATAAATTTTCGTAAGTCTCTTTTAGTTTAGTCGAATGAACTATTGGAATTGGCGCATATGTATTTCCATCATGAAGCAAGACAGCTTTGAGACTTCTTGTTGATGAATCAATAAAGAGTCTCCACTCATCGTCTCTATACGTGTTCGGTTTTAATTTATCAACCAAACCTTTAACATTCGAACAGTATACCACCGATTGCTCATCGTCGTTCGTGAAAATTGCCGGAACTCCTCTTCTCTATTTCGATAAAAGTAAGCTGATACTCCTTTAGCCAACAAATTTTTTTTTTTCAGTGTTGCCGCTAGATATTCAGCTCCATCTTTAGGTAATCCTAAGTCTCGCACAAGATCATTGAGTTCTTCTCGGCTAAATGTTTCAGGATCTTTTGTTTTCCCATCTGGCAAGTATTCTTCATCCTTGGAACTTTCTTCTTCGGAGACCTCGTCAACTTGCATTTCTTCTTTTTCCACATCTATCTCTTCAGCAGTTACAATTTTATCCACGACCACTGTTTTCTGTGGCATAACAGCTGATGAAACATTGGCGTATTGGATTTTGTTCCTAGTATTCGAGGAAAAACCGGTAATATCAGTCATACAAAAATAACAGTTTTGTGGACTTGTTGGTGAAGACCATATCATTGGTATTGTGAATTTCAAGTTTTCCTGCTTTTTGCTTTTTTCCCATCGGGTTAACATAATGTTACATCGACCACAAGCAGTATGTGGAATCCAAGCCGTATCCCAATTAGTAATTTGGATACCAAAGCATTCTTCATAAATTTTTTTTAATTTATCAGAAAACGGTCTGCGGTGGAGAATATCAATTGGCAAAAGCCAATTGATATTCCCCACAAATGTAACAAAAGGAATCAGAGCTTTTATTATATAGATGGGAGTTACTTCTTGTAATAGTATACTCTCTATATAGTAGGTATCAAGGAAATTGGAATATCAACATGATGGCAGATTTTTGCTGGACGCTAAAAAGAGAAATACCGAGAGAAAATAGGAAACTAAAAAGGAACCCGCTGCGTGAGTCATTTGAAGACAAAAGAGTTCGATACAAACGAAGAACAGTTTGAAATCCATGAAGATCGTTTCCTACCTTCTCTTTATATGCTATTTTTCACGATTTTTTATAGATTTATGAATGTTTGAAATTATCAGATTCTAAACTTGTATTCCATGCATCAAAATATACAAGAAACATATATAATCGTGTTTAATAATTTTTTTTAATTTTTATAACTGCAATTTTTTTCGGTTTTTCGCAATTTACTCAAATTTTGGAGGGTTAACGGGCCAAATGAACTTCAGATTCAGATTCAGCGGATCGAACTACATGAAAATCATACTCGATCCAGGTCCACAACATTTTTTTCATCTCCATAACTGCAATTTTTCGCGCTTGTTTGCAATTTTTTTCGGGTTTTCGCAATTTGCTCCAATTTTGGAGGGTTAATGGGCCAAATAAACTTCAGATTCAGATTCAGCGGATCAACTACATAAAAATCATACTCGATCCAGTTCCATAAAATTTTTTTCATCTTAATAACTGCAATTTTTCGCAATTTTTAGCCATTTTTAGCGATTTTTTGCAATTTACTCAAAATTTTGAGGGTGTACGAACGAAACGGACCTCAAATTCGGATTCAGCGCGTCGAAATACATATAGGTAGGTGGGTCTGGTCAAATGTACAGACCACTTTCTTTTTTTTGTGTGATAATCAATGATTCAGTTCATGTAACTATACGATTCAGTTCGCCCAACTAAAAATTTGGTTGCATAGTAAGTACGATATTTCTTTTTAGGTTTGTTGACGTAACCTTTGATTTAGTTTTTCGATAAAGCCATCATTGCAACTAAATTTATACAACAAAACGATTGTATTGTTCCAAGCACTTAAATTACTGTCTGAAATACATATGCGCTCACCACGAGAATGTCTCTGTTGAATTGACAAAATTGCGGCAAACAAAATGAAATTTGTTAATTCAACAATTTTTTTTTTCTCAGTATATATATTGTTTATAAGAATAAACAAAAAAGATAATGAAACAAGATAAGTCTTAAATAAAATATTATTTATTAAACTCTGGTAAGAAACTTATAAGAAACGATAAAATCAACACGAATCCATTAAAAAAACTATATTTATTGGACAATCGTCATTTTTACTAGTGTTCGGCCGCGTAGGCGGCTAGTCGGCCGCATGAGACCCGATAGTCGGCCTCCACTCGTTACTGTACTTTTGATACCTCAAACGGCCCACAACTGAAATATCCGATCCAAACGTTAGCCAGTCCACCAGTATATCAATAGTCGGCCACATATTTGCATGTGGCCAATGTTATTGGTAAGTCCATACAAACCAGTAACCGGCTGGGGAAGGCCAACTATTGGCTTAACGATGTCAAATCATAGACCCAGTAGTTGGCCAATGTTAAAAATATATTTTTTAATGTTTTAAACGATTTTTTTTTAGAAAAAACTTACCAAAATTAGCAAGAAACACATGTCTTGTTGGCATGAAACTATAAAATAATCACACGATTCAAAAGAATATCAAATACCTATCTGTCCGAAAGGGCTTTCTCGCTACCAAAAAATTACACGCGGCGGTCGCGACGCTGAGAATAAATATTTTTTTTCTGTATTGTTTAAACGATTATTATATTGAAACTTTGTGTATCGACCAATCAAAGTCCAGAGATTTCAGTAGAAAATTCTCGAAAGTCGAAAACCATTTCCACGCTATTCTCACGCATACAATGTTGTGAAAGGCCGACTACTGGAGCAATGCTGAGAACAAGTTGTTTCGCCCTATTCTAATGTTTTTCTCACATATCAAAATACTATTTATGACCGCCATTCTTTTAAAATGTTCCGCAATTATTAAAAAATTGTTAATTAATACATTAATACAATTATTTATTTAATCTAGAAAATATTTTTTTCTCAAGCAATTTCAAATGTTAAATTTAAGCTATTTTCATTTTCTTAAACCTCAGATTTCCGTTTCCTAGTTCGCGAACAATCATCAAAAAAAATATTGTAACTCCTGTCTCTCTATCTTTTGTCCAACAATCATAAAAAAATATTTGGTTTTTGGTTTTACAGAAAATGTTTTATAGGTTTGATTAAAACAGAAAAAAGATATATTTTTGTATAAATCGAAATTTTCCCACGTGCTTTCACCGCAGTCTTCGGGCCTTGCTGATGAACGGCAGTTTATCGCAATTAAACATTTTTTGTTGTTTTCAAATTATTTAGTTGAAACATGTCAAAAAAAAATGTCATACTCTCATCTTTTGAGCTATTCGAGATACGACCTATCAATGATTATTTTATTTTGACATCATTCCATAAAGAAAATATAGTAATTCCTATTGCTTTGTTAAATACATAAAAAAATATTCGATATTCGATTTACGTTAAACAAGAAAAAATTGAAACATCATTTTTTAACACAAAAATCTTCCCACGTGTTCTCACCTCAATCTTTTGGCCTCGTCGATGAACGGTCGTTTTTCGCTCTCGCTCAGTAGCTTCCATTCAGCTCCGAGTCTCTTCGATATTTCCGAATTGTGCATTTTGGGGTTTTCCTGTGCCATTTTTCGCCTTTGTCCTCTCGACCATACCATAAAAGCATTCATGGGTCTCTTCACGTGTTCATTTTGAAGGG
Source organism: Rhimphoctona megacephalus (assembly GCA_963989365.1). Lineage (NCBI taxonomy): Eukaryota > Metazoa > Arthropoda > Insecta > Hymenoptera > Ichneumonidae > Rhimphoctona > Rhimphoctona megacephalus. The sequence continues at coordinate 5,854,428 of OZ022423.1, forward strand.
TCTTGGAAGACATTTCGTCAATGGCGAAATCCTCGAAAGGATTTTTCTATCCTACTTTGCAATTTCGATATTTCTCTTTTCAATTCTTTTGGTATGAAGTACATCTGCCATTAATCGAATTCATAATGTAGGTCGTAGTCGGCACGTGGTAGTCGACACGATTATTTTTTAAATTCTATAACATCTTTTTCATTAGATATTTTCGTAAAATTTTTTTATCTTTAAATTCACGTTCTCGAAAATCCTTCGCATACAGTCTTGGAAACAATATTACAAATACTGAATGGCAAGAATTTTGAAGTCATGGGACTCAACGAAAAAAAACAGGACGATTCTTAAAAGAGTCCAAGATTCCTGGGCATTTTTCGTTAAGCCTTAATTGATCCATGTCTTTTTCTAGATGATTGACCTTCAGCCTGAACATCGAGAATCCTCAACTGGTCTTCCTTTCATTCCCAAACACCTCAATTTCTGTCCTAATTTTACTACACGATCCTTAAGTTAGATGCACTACCACACAATTTGAATGATCTTGAATAATTTTTTTTCCCAAATGGAAATCCTGCGAGGAATAAATATCACAATGACATGACCTTGTCATCAGGTTCGTGCAACATAAAAACCAAAGTAACACCTCGTATCGTAAAACAAACAACCGCCAACCTTCGAGTTCATCGTGGACCGAAAGGTTATTTTAGTTTCAAACTCCCGAGAATCTTGCTCGATATCCGCGTGATAAAACTACGCTGTCCTTTCAGAGATAATTTCAGGCTTTATAAAGTTGTAGCAAGGAATATACGCGTCATACACGAAGGACGAGTTCGTCACGAAGTGAGAATACGTATGGTTTAGGAATCGGCTCAAACCGGGTCGTGAAAGGACAACGTTGTGTAGTTCCTCGGCGTTGGCGAGGGGTGGGCGGCAGGCGGTAGACAAGGGAGAGCCGGCCGAATCAGATGGTAGGAAAAGTCTCCCACCATCCGAGCGATCAAACGAACCTTCACGATTGGCTCATACCTGGATATGGCGGCACTGTGTTAGATCGTGAGGCATTCACGGTTCTTGGGCGCAACAGGTGGGGACTGCGTACCTTCTTGCCTTCTCCGCTGCTACGGACTATCTTTTCCGTCTGTCTCATCTCCTACTTTCGTGTCATCGATATCCATCCAGAAATCCCATGTATATGTTTTGTAGCAGATTACCACATCGTTCTCCCTCTTGACTACCGTACCGTATATTATCCTCTGGCTCAATCATTTTATACTCTTCCTTTGTACACGTGGGCCACGTATCTCTTCTTAATTATACAGTATGTTAACTGGTGTCACCAGGCGTTAGTAAGATTAGTGTCGAATTTGAACAATCAAATCAACCTTAGCTAGTTAAAAGTAATACCTCACTTTTTATTTTTTATAGTGCCCTATCGGTCGTTCAGTCGTTATAAATCCCTCTGCTCATTTTTCTCCGACACAGTTGAGTTTTCGAGAAAGATAAAAGTTACATGTTGTTCTCGACGAAAATGGGAATCTACTTTTCAGCTGTCTCTCTCGCGCTCATGCAATTGATAGAGCGCCTTCAATAATAAGGTTTGTATTGGGTCAATAAAACTGGTTTCAATCGTATGTTGAATCATCAATATAAATCAACATTAGTAAGTTACCGATACGTAGTACGTCGGTGACATAATAATGTCATCCGCTCGTGTCGGTTAATTTGCGTATGTTTGGGTTATAATAAGATCCGTTCCAATAAAATAACGAATCTTAAATCGATATAGTAGGTATATAAATTACTAAGTAGCACTATTTCCGCAACCTACTAAAATTAGTGAGTCTCATTTTGCTTGGATTAGTTTGAGTATACGTTCACTGAGAAAAGAAATTTGTTTGTTCCACAAAATTTTTGTTGAATCAACAAATTGTGGCGAACAAAATGAAATTGGTTAACTCAACCAAAATTTGGTTAATTCAACCACTTAATTTGCTGGCTCAAATAAATATTGCTCATTACGACGAAAATATTGTTGAATCAACAAAATTTTCTGTTGAATTAACAAATTTCATTTTGTTCGCCACAATTTGTTGATTCAACAAAAAATTTGTTGAAACAACAAATTTATTTTCTCAGTGTTTGTTAAGTATTCCTTTCGCGGAGGACCGTGTGTTGTCAATGAAAAAGTGCCACGATTATTTATAAATTAACCTGGGTTTCGAAGGAAAGATGTTATAACCAATAATTCTTCTTAACGATAAGAAAAATTCAAAAATTTTCATTTAGTTGTGTAGATTTAAACTTTTGTTGATATTTGGCTGCGGGCTATGAATGGTTGCATTGTCAAGAAAAAAAATGCAATTATTCTATTTTCATTTTTAATAGTGAACTATGAGTGAAAATAGGTATCCAGTGACCGGAGTGACTTTGAAAAAAAAAATAAGGACCAGTTCGAGGGTCGATTGGTGATGGTCAAAAGGAAATATTTTGTTTAAACTTTTGCTTTCCCCGTCATTTTGTCGTTACTAAGGAATCTTTAGATTTTTTTTGTATGCAGAGGGCAACACACATTAAACATCTAGAGTTATTTTACATACGGATTACTAGATAGAAATGTGGACAGCAGGTTCAGGTGTCGTCGTAGATCAGATGATTCTCAAATTTTTTGAAATATGAAATGGTTTATATTGAATGATTTCCCATGAGATAATGTGGTCATGATACAGTTTATCAATTGAGAAAACTACGAGAATGACCACATATTTTGGAAGATATAGAGAAAAATCTCACGTGCAAATTGTATACACCCAACCGACAGAACAACATCACTGACCAGTTAGGTTATAACATGCACGGATATATCCTTGTAGTTATAAATAGTTAATAATGTAGTTATATATTATTAAAAAAATAATTTACATATATTTTATTAGTTTTGACATAAATTGGCATTTGTCAAGTTGAGAGCTTAGAATTTGGTACAATCGATAATATGTAGGTTAAGAATACTCTAGAGTACCCTGAAATCGAAACTTGAGCTGCCCTCTTTAAGTTTCTGGTTGAAAAAACTCATTGACAAAGTTTTTTTCTGAAAATACGGTTCTACTGTAGAGATAAAATAAAAAGGCCAAAAACGTTCATCTTGAAAATAATGCATCGGATGTATAAAATGTCGTAGAAAATTTTTAAAAAAAGCAAAATGAAGCTGAATTCCTCCCTTTTCAAATTCTGTTTACCAAATTTGTTTATGTACACTGCCGGAAAAATGTCATAAAAAATGGCTCCGCGACTTTTTCGCAATTTTATTCGGAAACTCTTTGCTGGTAGTGTGTATATTCATGACTTATATTGTCATCTTTACAACGCCAAAAAGAACCGACACTTGAGGACCGCCACTGTAACTATTTATGAGATGATTTGAAATAAATAAACAACCCATAAAAGTTATTTAAATATATGAGTATGATTATCGTGCTATGTCAAAAAAGCGAAAAAAAGCGATTTTACAAATATTTTGATAGGAGTTTTGATAGGAGTAAAGCTTTCGTTCGCTCAGGGCACTTACGTCCCTCCCTCTAAAGACTAGACTCTAAAATCTGTGCTTTTCGGAATTTCAACTTGAAATATTTACACAACATTCCTAAAGTGTTTGACGATGCAAATATAAAAAAAAAAAAACAAAATTGGTTTTTGCAAAAATTTTATTGAAGGGTACAATTGAATACTTAACTCGGTTCTTTGAAAACATAATAAAATTTTTGCTGCTTAGTGCAATAAAAATACAAAATGCATTTCATTATCCAAACACATTTAATTCAATAAGAAAATCTTTTATATGTGACCATTAGTGGAAATTGAATATTGATTAATAAATCAATACTCAAATAAAAACGTGCAGTGCGTCAGTTGACTAATCTGCATTGTATCAAGAAGTGTGGTAGCGGCTTGACGCCAAGTATAAAAAAAAAAAAAAACCAGCGCGAGCCCTGCCGGACTCTTATATATACTCGAATATGACGGTTTTCGGACTTTTAGTATTTTACGGTAAAGGTTTTGCATTTTGGCTCGATATTATTCTGGTGTATCAGGATATATTTTTACGTTATTGTACAAAAAGATATGTTAATTGAATTGGAATTCATGAAGGAAATACAGTAATCAGGTTAACTCCAATTATAGGGACAGCGTTTGGTCTAGTGGATAAGGGCTCGGGCTCACACGCCGCGGATCTCGGGTTCGAATCCCGACCAAAACACCAATGAAAAATTGAGATTTTTTTCACGTGTTTCCACTGTAATCCCGGGTGGTTTGGACTCCACATTTATAAAAATCATGTCCAGACCTCGCTGTGATGCCTGAGCGGTCGGTGTATGGCTCCGGGTGCCTCCCGTGGACGGTTCTCATCGTGCGGATGGTGGCCCCCTAGCCGTGTACTGGCTAGCTCATTGCATTACAGCTGAGGAGGTACTTTTCTTAAGCGCCTCTGGTAGCTGTGCTTGAGCATGCTCGCAGTGCTACCGGGGGAAATTAGGTAGGTACCGGCAATCAATAATTTACTGAAGACTGAGTTATATAAAAATTTAAAAACTTACCAAAAACAGTTCGATGATTTAATGTGCTATTAGATGTTATTATATTACTAGTGCATTTTAGTAATCCACTTTAAGTAATTGAAGACTCGCGTTGTTAATATAAGCGATCTAAAGAAATAGATTTTTGATTTCAGATATTGATCACAAAGATACTTTCAAGGGCTTCAACAACTGTGGTTACTATGCCTAATACTGCAGAAAGCGGCAATAAACTATCCTTTACTCCTCCAGCGCCCTCTTTTACTGAGAGAGAAACTTGATGTCGTTGAGGGCTTCCTGTAGTATAACTTGTCTGAACTATATCGAGGTCACAGAGATGAATTTGGATCTGTCATTTCCGTGTTTTGCCTATCATGATGATTTCATGGGCACTAACCAATCAAGGCAGTGGCAAATATTGTTATTTGAATCTTGTTTGTGATGAGGTACCCTCGTTTACCTTAAGAGATTGATAACACAGTTACAAGATGGAAACTGAATGAGTTCCCAGAATAATTATACATGTATAATTCAGCTTTTAGTAAGATTTAAAGTTATCAAAGCGAAAATTATAATGATGTCCTTTGCGACATTCAATATAAGCCTCAAACTGTTTTTCGTGGCTAAAAGGTTACTTACGTCTCTTTGTTGCGTATCAAGAAACGTATTTAGTTAGACACGGCTGGTATACGTACCTCGAGTAATAAATGTTATCGGCTTGGGCCAGAGGGTTGATGGAACGAGTGGCGGAGTGAGGGAGGGCGGAGACGGAGACGGAGACCCGGCGGTGACGACTCTCGTGATAAGACGATAAAGTGAGAAGAAGGCGAAACGGGAGATGGAGAGGAATGATTGTTGTGGACCAGGACTTTTCTCACAGTTGTGATAAAGGACATATATATATATATATATATGCCCCGGGCTCCTATATATATATATATGTATATAGGAGACCGGCGCAAAACAGGGCACCCGTGGCCGCGTGGAATACCCAACGGTTTTTAATTTTTTTTGTTCTTTATATACATATACATAAGGTATTTCACGCCACTTTTACATTCCAAAATTCTGACCCTTTTGGATTCGTCCAAATTTTTTATATGTTTTCCTATTCCAGCAATAAGTGGACACGTATTTTTCGATTTTTCGATTTAGCTATTTTTCAATTTTTTAGAGCTGGTTGAATTTTTGACTTTGGGGTCCACTCCTCTAGATTCAGATCGTAGTAACTCGAAAACTATGAGTTCTATAATAAAAATTACCACTTCCAATTTTTAGCAGTTTTCACGTACTTTTAGGAAAAAAATAGATAGAGTCTCTATAAAATAAACTTCTATTTTTTTTTCACTTTTTTGTTAAAAAAATCAGGTATCTCGAACATCCCCTCCTTCGATTTTTTATTTCCATTTTTTTTTTCAAAAACTAGGTGAATTTATAAAATTTTTGAGAACAGGTTCAGATTGGGCAGACTTTTGTTTGTAGAAGTTACAGATTTTTAAAGTTTTTAAATTTTGATCAAAATCCTCAAATAGTTCTACTTTTTCTTAATAAATCTGAATTCGCACTTTAAAGTATTGTCATTTCATCTCATAGTTGAAGAAAATGAAAGTAAGCTGTTGAAAAAATTTTTTTTTTTCAAGAAACGTTAATAAAAAAATGTAAAAAAATTGATTTTTTAAATTTTCTAATATTTCAGTTGATTCGATTTTTGCAGCTAATCGAATTTTTTAATTTTTCCTCCGTCCGCTTAAATTTGCACTGCGATATCTCGGAAACTCTAAGTACTACAATAAAATTTACTAATACCGTTTCCCTCAGTTTTTAAAGTACTTTTAGGGAAAAAATGGACCCAGTCTCAAATCAATTTTTTTACATTTTTTTATTGACGTTTCTTAAATTTTTTTTTTACAGCTTACTTTTATTTTCTTCAACCACGAGGTGGAATGACAATACTTTCAAATGCAAGTGTTTATTACGAAAAAGTAGAGCTATTTGAGAATTTTGATCCAAATTTAAAAACGCTAACAATATGTAGGCTCTATAAAAAAAAGTCTGCCCACTCTGAACCTGGTCTCAAAATTTTAGTAAATTCACCTAATTTTTGGAAAAAGAAATGGAAACAAAAAATCAAAGGGGGGATGTTTGAGACCCTGATTTTTTGAACAAAAATTTGAACAAAATAGAAGTTGATTTTATAGAGAGTCCATCTATTTTTTTTTCTGGAAGTACGCGAAACACTGCTAAAATTATAGGTGATTATTTTTGTTATAGTTCGGGACTCATAGTTCCCGAGTTATCGTGGTCTGAATCTAGAGGAGTGGAGCCCAAAGTAAAAAAATCAATTAGCTGTAAAAAATTAAAAAATGGCTAAATCAACAAATCTAAAAATACGTATCAGCTTATTTCTTGCATAGAAAAACATAGAAAATTCGCTCGAATCCAAAGGGGTCAGGGTTTTGGAATGTAAAAGTGACGTGAAATGCCTCATATACAGTTATATATATTAGGGCGATGCAGATAAAATCGATATTTGTTTTTCGTCAGCTCAAGAGACATGTTAGCATTTAATGAAAAAATAATTCTCCCACAATTTGGGACCTTATAAAAAAATTTTAGAGATCACTTAAATAAATTTTCGATCTTTTTTTACAATTCTGGCTGCAAATCATGACATAAATTTGTCCATTTTTCAGTATTGCAACAAAAGATGTTAGCACTTAATCATTCTTTTCTTCCAAAATTTATTAATTCTTAATAAATTTAATAAATTTTTAATAAATAATTAATTAAAATGATTAATTCTTCCAAAATTTGGATCTTTTAAAAAAAAATTTTAGAGGTAGCTCCAGGGACTTTCGATATTTTTTTATAATTTCGGCTAAAATTCATAATATTGAAAAGTCGATTTTTCTTTATGTTGTAAAAAAAGAAGTAAGTATTTGATGAAAAAGTAATTCTCCCAAAATATGATCCTTCTAAAAAAATGTTTACAGGCTGCTCAAGCGATACAAAATTAGAAAAATATATTGCAAAGTCGCTTAAAAAAGATTTAAATTTTTGGGAAATTACTTTTTCACTAAGTATTAACACCTTGTATTGCAACATCAAGACGTTTTTTCAGAGATCGCCCCAGTTACTTGTCGACATGTGATTCTAAAATAAAAATTTTGATTTTCTCCATGTTGCAACAAAAGCTGTTAGTAAAATTTAGGACTTCTAAAAAAAATTTAGAGGTCGTTCAAACGAAGTTTCGATATATTTTTTTTTATATTCGGGTTGCTTGAGCAGCCTGTAAAAATTTTTTTAGAGCGCTTAAATTTTGGGAGAATCACTTTTTCATCAAATACTAACTTCTTTTATTAGAACTCAAAGAAAAATCGACAATATCATGAATTTCAGCCGCAATTAGAAAAAGATATCGATAAGTCCCTGAGGCGAGTTCTAAACATTTTTTTAGATGGTTAAAATTTTGGGAGAATAACTACTATCAAGTACTAATATCTTTTGCTGCAACACTGAAAAATCAACAGATTTATGTCATGATTTGCAGACCGAATCATAAAATAAATATCAATGAATCGTTTCAGCGACCTCTAAAAATTTTTTTTAAGGTCCCAAATTTTGGGAACATTACTTTTTCATCCAATACTAAAATTTCACTTGGGCCCATGAAAAAAAATTATCGGTTTATTTGCGTCACCCTAATATATATATAAATATTTTCATGCTAATCTACATGAATCATGTGGCATGTGGTATTGTACAGTTTTGATACTAAATTTCAAATTCGGTTTATTTTATAGATTATTAATAGAGATCATTGCAAAACAGACATCGACTGTAATACCATCATCTACATAATTAACTTCGCAGAAAGGTTGACTTCAGCTTCTGGTTTTAGATTTGCTTGTTTTATCAAATTTATCATTGTCTGATTAGCTCATCACGACATGGTGAACTTGTGAGGATCACAGTCCTGGCAGCATGTGGTGCTTCTTCGATGAAATATTTTCCTTGATTAATGACAACGAATGGATAACGACATTTTTTTTAACGCTGTAGATTTTTCAATTACGAGTCAAATGAAATAGAGAACGTTTATTAAAATCAATAAGAATAAAATATTTTCTTAGATTCTCTGTTTCGTCCCAGTCTTCTCTATGTTTAATGTATATGGGGCATTCCATGCTAAATCGACCTATGTCAAACCCTTTCATTCTTTAATTTGGCTGAAAAATTTATATGTTGTACGACCTATTGAAAGAAGCTCTCTTGATTTTTTTCAGATTTTTTTATCCATACACTTGTGAGATATGATTTTTTTTTCAAAATTCGATGTTTTTTTCTTCAAATGACTGTAACTTTCTCAAAAATCGACCAAAATGATTTTTTTTTTTTAAAGATTGGTTTTTCATCGTGCTGTTAGAAACAAATATACGAAAGAATGATTAATATTTGTATTTCGTATTTTTTCTCAATTTAAAGCAAAAAATTAAATGATTTTTCAGACTAGTTCCATCGCGGGCAGCTTTTTCATTATACTTTTTTTCTCGTTTTGAAAGAAAATTATTTTTTTTCCAGTCAATTTGGATCAAAATGAACTTTTTTTTTAATGTAGGTTTTTACCGGACTCTTGGAGAAAATTACGAAATAATGATTGAAAATCGTCCCCTATATTTTTTTCAATGTTTAAGCAAAAAGTCATTAAATTTAAGACATTGGACACTTTTGATTTATTTCAGCAAAGTCACAAAAAAAAAACCTTGACCAATTAAATGATTTTTGAGACCAGTCCCATCGTGGAGAGATATTTTTTCATATTTCTTGTCTTAGTTTCAAAAAAATTTTTATTTTTTTTAGTCAATTCGTACCAAATAGGACTTTTTTTATATTAGAAATGTTGGTGTGAAATAAAATATCAAAAAAATAGTTCGATTTGGTCCAAATTGACTGAAAAAAATGAATTTTTTTTCAAAATAAGAAAAAAATCTGCCCACGATGAGACTGGTCTCAAAAATCATATAATTGGTCAAAGTTTTTTGCGAATTTTTTGAAAAAATAAATAAATGGGGCAAAAATCTTAAAACCAATGTTTTTTTGCTTTAAATTGTTTTAAATTGAGACAAAATATGGAATACAAATATTAATTATTCTTTCGTATTTTTTTTTCTAACAGTACGGTGAGCAACCAACTTTTGTAATAAAAAAAAGTTCGATTTGGTGGATTTTTCAGAGAGTCACAGTCATTTGAAGAAAAAAACATCGAATTTTAACGAAAAATCATGTCTCACAAGTGTATGGACAAAAAAATCTGAAGCTTCTTGAAAAATCAAAAGAGCTTCTTTTAATTGGTCATAAAACATATAAAATTATCAGCCAAATCAAAGAATGGAAGGGTCTGACGTAGGTCGATTTGGCGTGGAATGCCCCATATGTTCTGCAGAGAACTCTGATTCCACTGTAACATCCTTGAACTTCAACGAAAGAACATTACATTAAAAAAATATATAATACATTTTAAAGTAAGTTTAAAATAGTTAAGATAAAAATAATTTTTTCTTGAGTCTCGTTTCTACTTTTCTGAATAAAAATCCAAAGTGAAATCAACCCTGAAGGACACAAAAGTTTCGATCAATTCCGAGGTTGTTTGTAAGACTATTTTTTTCACGCCTCCAGCTCCGAAATCGAGCACCATTTCCGATGTGAGTGCGATAAACAGGGTGTGAATTAGATCGTTGTATAAGAGCGATAAAGTGTACGAACAAGAGGACAATAGTATGAGGGAAAAAGATTATACGTGTGGTTACGCGTGTCCTATGAACTAGCTTAGCAATAGGCGAGTATAGATAGATTATTATCTTTTGGGACGAATGATCTACTGTGAGCGTATAAAGGATGTGTATATACAAGGTGTAGGTACAAGATGTTTCAAAAGTCGGAACAAAGTGCTAAGGAATAGTTACCCTCCACAATTGTGGAGGGACAAGTTCTCATCTGTGTTTCCCTCCAATGTACCGTTGATGAGATATTAATCGATTAGTAGACTAGCTAATCCAGTGCACCGATAAGAAGAAATGGGAGTGGCGAACGCAGCGCGAGACCAGTCGCGCCTATCCACTGCAGATATACGAGAGGGCGGGATCAATGCACGCTTCTTCTACTCTGCGCTTCGTGTCATCGGACCCAACGGGTTGGCTGTCACTCATTAATTAATTTCTTATCAGTGATATATCGGAGGGAAGAGTTTTCAAAGCTTTGTCTCTTCGGTATGTCGTTATTTATTAAGTCGAGTAGATGTTACACGGCAACTTCGTAACACTCTGTATAACATCAGACTTGTCAACAATCGCTTCGTCTCATTCGAATTTGATGATAGAAGAGGTGTGGATACTGTGAGTTTGGGCTTGGAGGGGTGGCGGGATAGTCTGTGCGATGGATAAGGATGCAGAGCTGATGGAATAAAGGGGGAAGGGGGCGGGATGGGGATGCCACGCGACCGCTGATTATACCATTCATCGCTCAGCAGGGAGAAAGAGGGTTCGAGTCATAAACGCCGGCGCACCCATCGTTTCTGAATGCTCACTCATCAATGGAAACAATTCCGTTTTTCGTCCCCGGTGGCCAGACATCCTCACAGGATGTATACCATCTCTTTTTCTTCCTTGGTTTTTTGTTTGTTTCTTCCTTCAAATGAACCTTCTTTCTTTTCTTCCGTCAAAATGTTCCATTTGCCATCAATTGCTGAGGAAAAGTTCGGAACAACATTTCCTACACCAAAGTGATTATTTACAATGCACCCATCGACGGCGTAGATGAGGCATAATGGACAGAAAATTGTGTTGGTTAAAATAAATTTCTTTTAATTTTTTTAGTAGAATTTAAGTTCTACGTTATATTATATTATATTAATGTAATACCGAAAAAAAAATACAAGTTGTGAAATTCATTAACGATATGAATGAAGGGAGGTTAGATGAATCTACAAATCAAAGCTCAAATCACTAAATACTTTTTAGGGCGTGATGAGATGTGGGCATACACAGTATCGAAACAATACAAGCAACATTGAGGCATCATAGCTATTGGTGAGGTGACAACAATGGCAATGCCAGCCCGCGAAAAGCTCACTGATTACTACCATTGTTGGGCTAGCAGGTTGTTTCAGTTAATCGCGACATGCCCCCCACCCTGGCACATGAAACGTTCCGCTTTCTAGGGTGTTTTGTCTCTTTATCACCTCTCATGCCATTTTGGTGCTTCTATACTACTATTTTCCAAAAAACAAAAGGTTTACTGGCATACCGTGAAATCGAGAACTCCTATCTATATTGCGAATGAAATATTTCAAGCACTTCTTTCCGGATTACTTCCCTTTGTCCAATTCAAATGCAAAGTGAACAAACATTTTTCCGAAGCCGGATGAAGCATCCGGAAATTTTTCGGGTTCTTATTGATGAAATGGAATTTGCTATTTTGAAAACATTCGGAAAAGTTATGGAGTGTAAAACTATGTGCATATATCTGATGAAATATAGATTTTGGATTTCGGGCTAGATCAGTTTCATAATCGACCTTTTCAAAAATGGTAACCCAATTTCTAAGCAATACCCCTTAGGAGACTTTATTTTCTGTTAGTTTTGAAAAACTGATGTTTCCTCGTTCATCTTATAAATAGGCAAGAAAGGACATATATGTCATCAAAATAGCAACTATTTTATGTGTCAAAATGTTTGGGGAAGAAAATGAATGTTATTCACATGGTGTATGTGTTTTTGATGGATGGTATTAATTTTATACAAATATTTGTCTGATTGTTGTGTAAATTTGTCGGCCCGGAAGACTTTTTGGGACTTTCCCAAATTAGTATTGGCCATAGAGCATGAAAACTACGTCATAGTTGCCCTGTTCGTGCCCATAAAAGAGATTCATTGTTTGTAGGCGTCCAATGAATGTTCATTGTGAAGGGAGAATCGAATTTAACTTTGTCCCGACTACAGTCCAGCCAATTTTCCATATTCAGGACGCGTCACACACAAAGAATGAGTGTGTGTGCGTGTGTGTGTGTGTATGTATGTGTGTGCGTGTGTGTGTGTGTGTGAGAGAGAGAGAGAGATACACAGGGTGCAGTGTCGCACAATCGTCCATATCAAAATAGAACACGCCACAATAACTTATTCGACCGGAACAAAACGGGGGGTAGTATTTTATGGAGTCCCGTTGGGTTACATACGATGAATACATCAACGGCACCAGAAACGTGTGACTGGAATATCATAATCCAGAATCCGAGAGTTTTCACTATTTTTCACATACAAACACGAGAGACGTAGTACTTTTTTACACGAATGAGCCTTCAAACATTCTCGTCAATCGTCACATATTTTTACCGCCGTTTTATCCAAAGTTATGATTTTCAATCTCATCACCTGCCCCCTTTACTCTTTGTTGCACGCGCCACCAATGAAAGTCCAATTTACCAATCAACGTTCATTTGTATAAATATATAATTTTTAATATACTTTTCACTTATTTTATCAAACAAAGTAAGTTTATTAACCCTCAACGGTAACATTTCGGCAGTGACCGTTGAGGATTAATTGCTGATTTGGTAATTCGCAGATTTCTTTGACACTGTAGCGTGTTCAATTAACTGTATAATGAACAATATATTTTGGAATAATTAAAAATTGATGCTTCTATAATGCATTAAGAAGTCCCACCAGGGTACCAAGTCGAAAAACATGCAGTTTTGAGTATTTTTTCAAAGGAAACAATATGATATGTTAATTTTCAATTTCATGACATATAAACTATAGCTTTAGAACAATAGAACAGAAAAAAATTAGTTGCTCTGGTGATGTATAAGAGTACGATATACGAGGACAAAAGGGACATCTTTAAAAAACGCCCCTTCAAAAAATTTGAAAGCAATACATAAGTAGCTATCATTGTACGATTACAAATCTAAACATCTTGAAAAATAAGAAAATGGCGAGCATATGAAATAAAAAATTAAAATTTCACTTATTTCTCGTGTACAAAAAGTGCAATAAATTTTTTACAGAATATAACTTCCATTAACCCTTTTTCTTCCAAATGACATGAATTTCTTCCTAAATGTTTAACCCTGTAACTTTTCATGTAAAAATGCTAGAAAAAATATGAAATATAGTTTAGGATGTGATCCGGAACAATTATGGCCTGTTTTTCCAAAAAAGTGCACGATTTTTCGTGATTTTTTTTTCAAAAAACCTATATATTGAGCAAGAAAAAAAATTTAATACACCACTCAAATATCGGCTCCTTTGAACCCAATTGGAATTTTTCTGAAATTTAAGATGGAGGATTCAATATAACGGCCAAAATGTGAAAAAACCGCGAAAAGCCAGTTTTAACGTATATATCTCATGAAATTCTTTCTAAACTTGTAAAAAGATGTAAGTGCTGCATTATTCATTTTATAATTTCATCATAGTACGTAAGCGAACCTTAAAATATCAAAAATGGCGAAAACTGAGAAAATTTGCAATTATATATACGAAAACGATGTTAATAAGTAATTATTCACTTTTACACGCACCCGCACACATACGAGCATGCGCGCGCACGCACAGACGTACACACACGCGCAGACGCACGCATGTACATCCGCTCATATAGACACACACACACACACACGCAATATACCCATAGACACACACCCTGACACACCCACGCACCCAAACGCACGCGCGCGCACACATACACATACGTACGCACTCGCTCACATGCCCACACATACGCACGCATGTACACCCACACACACACACTTACTTTTAAGTACTTAAGTAAGTAAGTAAGTTTAAGTAAGTAAGAGTACTTACGAGAAAATACAGGACATAAAAAATCGATTAGTCTTATTTACTACTGAATGTCGCAAAATATAAAATCAAAAATAGCAAATAAAACATATATGTAAAAAAAAAATTCAAATATTTCGTACAGTCATTTCAAAATCGTAATTGTTCGGTACAGTTATTGAACGTTTTGATTACACAATGCAATTCATTCAATTCAAACATGATTGATCAAGAGACGCGGTAGTAACTCGACGCCAAGTATTAAGAAGAAAAAAAATTTTGAAGGAAAAGTGTAAGCATAAAATTTTCGTCGAGCATTACCGCACTCTTATATACAGTAATATGAGGTTTTTCAGACTTTTTGAAATTTAAAAAGTCCTCCCACGCAGCAACTGGTGCAGTTTTGAAACTAAAAGCAGGTTACCAATGCAAGTTTGTTTTTCTACCAAGCGCTTTTTGTAAGAAGTCGTGTGGTCCACGCAATCCGGAGATATCGCAACACTGCGTAACAAATTTCATCAGTTTGGCAACTTTCATTACAGAAGGACGTAAGTTATGTTTATTTACATTGGACATTTATTTACATTGGAAGTTTACATTTGTCTACCCTGACGTCATCAATCACCTAGTAAGTCTCCTTTTTCGAAGATTTCGAAGATGAAGATACAGACAAAGATTAAGATGGAGGTCAAAGTGAAGTTTCAGGTGGAGGTGGAGGTGGAGGTCTACACATTGAAGGTCAAGGTCAAGTTGTGAGAGAGGGGGTGAGGGGGAGGGCGAGGGAGAGGGAGGGGGGATGGTGGGAAGAGGGAGAGGGGGACAGGGCGAGGGGCGAGAGGGGGAGAGGGGAAGAGCGAGAGGGGCGGAGGGAGGAAGAGGAAGGGAGAGAGGAGGAAGGGGGGAGATAGATGATGATGATGATTTTATCTTATTTTAGTATAAACTTTTAGGCAATATAGCCAAAAAAAAAGAAAATGTTACAAAAATACAACTAATTTACAAATCAAATAATAATAATAATAATAATTTTGAGGCTTTCACGGCCATTATTGCTATAATAGTTTATGACTTCCGGATGGATGCCGTGTAGAGTTTCAGTGTATTACCGACGTTTCGCAAACATTACAGTTTGCATCATCAAGGCTGAGAGCTCCGATACTGAAGCTCCCTGGTCTTAGGTAGTCCTTACACACGCATGGTCATCGTTCCGGATGACCGCACCAGTCAATCACAATTTTTGATTGATCTGCTGGTCAATTAAAAAACCGAGAAGACGATGTGCCAGATTGGGTGGACCTGGTAACCTCCGTTTCTGTTAAGGTTGTTCGAGTGTTTTCGGATTTCTAGACCTTTTGTATGTTTCCTAGAGAAATAACTCAGTGGGTTGGCCAGCATTTGAGCTTTGTCGAAAAGGATAGAGTGTCCTGTTCCCATCTTGTGTTCGGCTAATGCTGACTGAAGAATATGACCATATCTGACACACCATTGGTGTTCCTTGAACTGTGTACTGATCTTCCTCCCGGTTTCTCCTATATACACTTTTCCGCATAAGCATGGTATTTTATATTCTCCCGGTGTGTTCAAAGGAGGTCTTTGGTCCTTTGGATTCGCGAGCACTTGTGCTATCTTCTTTTGTAATTTGACGGTGACCTTGATGTTGTATTTCCTGAGAACTCCGTTTATGCGATCCATTGTTCCTTGAAGATATGAAAGGACTGTTGTGCGTATGGCTTCTTTATTTGTTGTTTCTTCTCCTCTGCTGTCTTCACCTGCGATTTTCTTCTTTAGGCGTTCGATGTTCCGGTTGATTTATCCTTTATTGTATCCATTATTTGATAGGGCCTGCTTAAGGTGGTCTAATTCGTTATTCAAAGAGTCAGGTTGAGAAATGATTAGGGCTCTGTATACTACGGAGCTGATGATCGATGATTTTTGGGATGGGTGGTGGTGGGAGGTAGCATGTAGGTATCTATCCGTGTGGGTTGGTTTTCGGTAGACTTGATGACTTAGGGAACCATCGCCTTTCCGTTGGACCAAGACATTTAGGAAGGGCATTTGTTGATTTTGTTCAATCTCCATGGTGAATTTTATGTTGGCGTGTTGGGAGTTGAGGAAACTGAGGAACTGGGAAAGAGTCTTTTTGCCATGGCTCCAGATGACAAAAGTATCATCAACGTAGCGAAACCAGGTCAAAGGTTTGAGTGGAGCTTTTTCCAGGATTTTGTTCTCAAAATATTCCATGAATATATTAGCGATGATTGGTGAAATGAGAGAGCCCATGGTTGCACCGGAGGTTTGTTCATAAAACTGGTCTTGGAATTGGAAATAAATATGTTGAGGTGAGGCAGTGTTCTATGAGTAGCCAGAGGTCTGGGGAAATCTTGCCGGATTTTTTGATGATGTCCAACACTGTTAAAAAATATATGAAATTTACAATACTTTTACAATACAACGGTAAATGAAATTTACGAACCGGGTATATGAAATGAAAGTTATTACACTCGTATGGCAAAATTGAAATATGAACATAAATTTTGGTTACTGATGTGGAATTTAAGATGCATAACATTGAATATTCATATGAAATCTGAAAATTTTGTGGACGTGCATTGAAATAAATCAAATGTTTGATTGATAATTAATACAAATGTACATGAATTCATCTACTATCAACAATGTATTAAAATTACAGTGTAATCTTCACTTTTCTTGACAGTTGACTGAAAAATAAGATACACATGAATGTTAATAATACGATACATGTTATTTCCCATCATAACTCTATCTCTTAAAAATACGATACAAAAATGGGAATGAAAATTAATATACCCTGCAGTATAAAAAAAAAAATCCGTGTATTAAAATTCATTTGCCTATGTATTAATTATAAGAATCTCAATATTAAAATTAATACACAAATGTAGGAAATTCGTAACGCTCTGTGGGCACCGTGCTTCGCGCTCTGGCCACCGCGTGGCGCAGAGCGTCGACTTTCTCATAGGAGGCACGTGCTTCGGACGAGGATATATACTAGTCGCTCGAATCTAAGAAAATTGTGTAAAACATGAAAATGGTAAACACCAAACTTGACACAAGATGTTGAGATTATAATAAAAATTTTTACGGTGATAATTGCTCGACTTGATTGCCACGGTATCAAGTGGTAATAAGTCACTCTAATTAATTTCTTGAGATGTCTGCATGATTTCGAACTTCAACTTTAAAGAATCGAACACAATAGTACATCAATTAATGTATTCCGCTTAAAAACTCATAATAGCTGAATTTATTTAATATTCATTCGTATATTAATATTCAAAAAGGATCACCAAATTTTATGATACATTTCTAGAAATATCGTAGACATATGTAATGCGAAAACGTTATACGGTGCCTGAAATTTAGTAATCTTGAATCTGAAAATTACTATGCTGGTAATATGAACTTTAATATACCTGTATAGTAATATTAGTTGATGTTTCGTGTTTTTAATATGCACAAAGTCAACATTTCTTACATGTATATGATTTTTCAAATACATAAGTATGTCGAGGGGAACCCGCAGAAAGGAGGAGACGACCGACGAGAGTTATCCTCCATTATTAATTAGACTTTATTCACGAATCAAAAATAAATTATCCGCGTGATGATCGCAACGTATCGAGCTGTCAATCTCTCAGACCTGACTGTTGATTTCATCCAAGCGTTATTCTGTCATTCAACATCCTGTTGCATAGCAACCAGAGTTGACATCTTCATTCCTTGAAAATAACGTTTGACGCAAGATATCATTTGATCCTTTTCGTACTTCAAGTCATCGTATACTTGTAGTTAGCCTTTATATCGATCTCCGACACGGCCATCCTGACAAGTCACATGTCCTCATGTGAAGTTATCTGGGAAAAAGAAATCGAATTCTCCAACAGAAATAGTTTGTTTTCAGTGATTTCAAATTTTTGAATAATCGTCCAATATTTCAACTTTATTTCCAATAAAATATCAAGGTAAGTTTCATCGTCTGTTAAGGTAAGTTAAAAAAAAATTTTTTTTTTTTAGAGTCAGAATACACAATCATTGTCACAATACTCATTTTTCACTTTACAAGTGGATAACATTACCTGTCACTCTTCCCAAGTGATCAATGTTACCACAAGCCGTGATTGGACAACATTACCTGTCACTCTTCCCAAGTGACGAATGTTACTACAATCCTCGATTGGACAACATTGCCTGTTACTCCTTCCTGAGTAACGAATGTTTCCAATTTCATACCAATCATGAACAACATTTACAGAAAGCTGCGCATCGCACCCCCACGGTTTCATTTAAGAAATTCCGATTTTCACTGGGCTACGACTACAAACTTTCATGTAAACAACAACTTTGTATCAACAATCATGTATTGAGCTCATCTTATATTTCATTTACTGTAGCATTCTTTAATTGGACAATTATTGTTAATTAAATAGTTGTAGAAAGAATACATCATTCAATTTACTTTTGTAAAGGTATTTATGCTCGGTTAACTTTTTGAGATGTATTTACATTGCAATACATAACAAAACATATGGAGCCTAAATATAAAACATATTTTCTTTTAACAAATTTTATTATAATTCAACACATAACATACAACATGTATGAAAATTATTCCAAAATATATCCATCCGGCATTCTCCTTAAACGATCATGGGCATATTTGTATGTTCTGTTTGAATTTACAGCTTTCAGAGCATATCTATCTCCTTCTAAAATTTTTGTGATTTGATATGGTCCTTTATACTTTGGATCTAATTTATTTTGGTTTCTTTCCTCGTTTTTTAAAAGAACAAATTCGTTTTCAGAAAATTTGACCACCGGTGCTTTTGTTTTATTGAATCTTTCTTTTTCATATTCTGCATTTTTTTCAATATTAGTAACTGCAATTGATCTGTTCTTCAATAAATCGGTTTCGCAGACTTCATCGTGTGTAAACATAAGATCAAGAGGTCTTGCTACCTTTCCAATCATTAATTCAAAAGGACTTGATTTTGTTACTCTATTTTGGGTGCAGTTTATTGCTAATTGTATGTCTGGTAAAGCATCCTGCCAAGAGCATTCGCTAGAATTTTCTGCAACAGTCAACATATTTTTTAGAATTTCCATAATGCGTTCTACTTGACCGTTGGCACGCGAGCTTTCAGTAGCTATTAAATGTAGTTGAATGTTTTGTGAAGAACAAAATTCACGAAAATCGTTATTCGCAAAGCAACGACCTTGATCTGCAATAATTCGGGTCGGTGCGCCAAATAAGGATATTCCAGATTTTAATGCCTTTATGCTATTATTTGTGTCTATGTGGCACGTATGTCGCAAAAGAACAAATTTAGTAAAAGCGTCAATAAGAACGAAAACATATTCTTTTTTGTCACTTTTACCACTCAATTTGCCAGTTATATCAATGTGCACAGTGTTCCAAGGGATTGCGATTTTCGGAATGGGATGTAAAGACGCTTGAATTTTTCCTGGATTTGTTTTCGAAATTTTACACGTGATGCAATTTTCTACAAATTTCCGAACATATTTTGACATTCCGTCAAACCAGAACGAGTCATAAATTTTTTCGAGAGTCTTCTCCCATCCAACGTGAAACAAGGTTTCATGAGTTTTATTAATAACCGACCATCTAAATTCTCGTGGCAAAATCGGCAAACATCGATTTTTCCCATGTCTCTGTATTTTTCTATGAAGAATACCAGAGCGCAATTCGTACGTTTTTGCAATCTCTGTATTTAAAGTCCCTTCAAATATTTCTTTCTTTATTTTTGAAATTTCCTCATCGCGACTTTGTTCAGCTATAAGCCATGTATCTGAGATATCTACTAAATTTATTTCTTTATTGTCTTGTTTAATAAAGTTTTCCTTTTCGGAATCTGAGGGAGGATTTCTAGAAAAGAAATCTGCGTGAGACATTCTATTTCCGTTCCGATAAATTATATCAAACTCGAATGCTTGGAGAAAAGCCCACCATCTCTGGACTCTTGGGGTAAGATCTTTTTTATCCTTTGAAGATTGTAGAGAATTACAGTCTGTAATCACTACAAATTCTTGTCCATATAAGAAATGGCGGAAATGTTTAATTGCATTTACTACTGCAAGAGTCTCCAATTCATAAGAATGGTATTTAGACTCTGCTGGTAAAGTTCGTTTACTAAAATAAGCAACAACGTGCATTTTCTGTTCTTTCTTTTGCATTAATACTGCTCCATAGCCTACAGAACTTGCATCTGTATGCAATTCAATTGGCAAATTTGGATCGAAAATCGTTAGAACTGGTTCATTTGTTAAAATTGAAATGATTTGTTTTCTGATTTCTTCATGATTTTCTTTCCAATCAATAGTTTTCTTTGTTTCAGAAATTAAAGCGTATAAAGGAGCTGCGATTTTCGAAAATCCTGGGATAAATTGTCGAAAATAAGATGCTAGACCAATGAATTGTCGTAATTGTTTAACTGTTTCAGGAGGAGGTAATGATATTAATGCACAAATTTTACTTTTATTTGGTCGAATTTCTCCATTACTGACCTCATATCCAAGATAGTCTACCTTTCGTTTCAAAAATGCACATTTCTTGATATTAAATGTGAAACCAACATTTGACAGAGTTTCTAACACTATTCTCAATCTTTCCAGAGCTTGGTCTTCGTCGGACGCAACAATGAGAATATCGTCCATGTAGACGACTACATAAGTCTTTGCTAATTCACCCAAAGCTTTATAAACCGCTCTCTGGAAGATTGATGGAGCATTACGAAGTCCAAATGGCATCGAGAGATACTCATAGTGACCATCAGGAGTAATAAATGCTGTATATTCGATACAATTCTCATGAATTGGGATTTGGTGAAAACCAGATGCCATATCCAAAGCTGTGAAGTACCTTCCTCCATGTAATCGATTAATTTGATCTGAGATTAAAGGTAAGGGAAATCTGTCAGGTATTGTATTGTTATTGAGTTCACGATAGTCAACACACATTCTTTGTGATCCATCTTTCTTTTTTACAAGAACGATCGGACTGGCAAAAGGAGATGAGCTTGGACGAATGATATTTGTTGTGAGTAAATCGTCTATTTTGTTTTGAACAATTTCTCGTTCGGCAACACTCAATCTATAAGGTCGTCTATAAACCATTTTACAAGGATTTTTCTAGCGTATTTTCATGGGTTCTGTTTTCGCAGGTTGTTTTGGGGTTCCTGTGATAAAATGTTCTTCAAATTCTTTTAAAATCGAGAGCAATTTTTCTTTTGAATTTAGAGAAACGTCAGTGTTAATATCGTTAAAGCTTACTTTGTTCGATTCTTTTATTTCTAAAATTTCTACTCGATTGTGTTTTTGTAATTTTAATTCATTTGAAGATATAAGAATCGTTAGACCGTGACATAAAATTTCTCGACCAATTGCAATATCGTTTTTTAGACAATGATTTGGTAGAACATGGAAAAGAATTTCTAATGTAATATCATCAATGCTTATGTTCGTTAGAATCTGTAAAGTGCTATTTATACTCGTTTGACCAATTCCAGTCAGCGTTACAACATTATTTAATCTTTTTCCAGAAAACACTGATGATATTGATTCTTTTATTAATGAACATTCAGCACCTGAATCAAAATGAAAACGATATTGCTCACTTGCGTGTCATAGGATGCCGGAAGGTGATTTGACGTCACACACATCAACTCGTTTTTCGGTGTTTAATTTATTATTTCCATGAACTGGTTTCTTCTTCGTTTCATGGCATTGTGAAGCGTAATGGCCTTTTTCTTGACACTTGAAGCAGGTGATGTTGGTGCTTGAAGCTGCTTTCGAAGATCCTTCTTTTTGCGAGGTATTTTGTTTTGTATAATTTTCGTTGTCTCGTTTCTTCATACGGCATTCAGTAGACTTATGGCCCAATTTTCCACAATAGAAGCACTTGATGTTTTGAGATGACGAAGTGTCTTTGAATCGTTTGAAATCGGTAAAATTTTTCTCGGATTGCCCTTCAAAATTTTTCCTTTTTAAGAATGAAATTGCTTTTAATTCTGTTTGTAATTTATTTCTTGTTTTTATTTCTTCAGTGAAGGCGAGACGTTGGATGCGTGGTTCGAATTGTGAAATATGCGATAAGGTAGCCGACACAGCAATTTCTTCAATTGAACAATTTTTCCATCGATTAATTATCGAATTCACAATAGTAGTAGCGTAAGCACTGATACATTCACCTTCTCTTGGTTTTCCTTTATTTAAATTGATGAGGAAGGACGCAAGAGTATTTTGATTTTCGTATCGAAGAGAAAATACTGTCTTGAATTCGTCCCAATTTAATTCAGGATGTACGATTTGAGTAAACCACGATGATGCTTCACTTTTCATAGCACGAGTCAAAGCCTTAACCAGAGACGCGCCTACCAATGGTTGATCACACATACACATTTCTGAAGTGATGATCCATGCTCGAACATTATTTTCTTTTTCAGGATCGAACTCAGGTAAATTGATTTGATTGTTATTTGGTTTTATACTATTTAGAATTTCTATGAAATTCTGTTGTTGTAATTTCATGAGATTTAACCACTTTTCTTCATCACTATTTATATTCCTTTCTCTTGTAGGATTGGATCGTGATCCCACTTCTGATGTCGAGGGGAACCCGCAGAAAGGAGGAGACGACCGACGAGAGTTATCCTCCATTATTAATTAGACTTTATTCACGAATCAAAAATAAATTATCCGCGTGATGATCGCAACGTATCGAGCTGTCAATCTCTCAGACCTGACTGTTGATTTCATCCAAGCGTTATTCTGTCATTCAACATCCTGTTGCATAGCAACCAGAGTTGACATCTTCATTCCTTGAAAATAACGTTTGACGCAAGATATCATTTGATCCTTTTCGTACTTCAAGTCATCGTATACTTGTAGTTAGCCTTTATATCGATCTCCGACAAGTATATTAATTTTACTGAACAGTGCTCGTATCATTAAAATATCGTGTCTCTCAATTTTCCTCAGCGTATCTGAATTTTCATGTACGGTATCTGCGTAAAAACTTCCTATACATGTGTATTAATTTTCATACGGAAATTTTTTACAGTGAAGGTATCATGAATAGGGACGTTTGTAAATAATGATACAACGTCGAAGCTTACGAGGATATCGTCTGGCTTGGTTTTAATCGACGTGATTTTATTCACAAAATGTAAGGAGTTCTTGATGTGGGATTTATTGAGATCGGTTATTGTTTGGAGGGGTTTGGTTAGAAATCGGGCTAGGTGGTAAGTGGACCGCCAATGTTACTGGCGATTGGTCGTAATGGGATGGAGTCTTTATGGATTTTGGGTAGGCCATAAAGTCTGGGGGCTGAAGATTCTTTTGGAGTTAGGATTTAAATTACTTCTTGTGGTAGGTTAGAGTTGTTTAGAAGAATAGTTGTCGTTTTCTCGATGCTGGGCGTAGGATTACGAGATAGCTATTTGTAGGTATTCTTGTTAGTAAACAGGATGTTTATTTTATTACAATATTCCTCTTTGTCCATTACGACAGTAGCAATAGAATAAGAATATTCTTATTCTACCGGCAGACAAAGGCAACGCTACTGACTAGCGAAATTCATGTGACATGTAACGTCAACTTATCACAGTCGTATTTTCTGACAAGTACGGAATGGATAAAGAAAGCGAGTGTCCGAGAGCGTCTACACCGATGGAATTCATTGAAGCGGCTACATCTACCGAAGAAATTATTATTACCGAAGAAATCAAAGGACAAATATTTGAACACTTATGCAAAATTTATGGAATGGAGACTCTCCATTACATACTTCGAGTTATACTTCGATGGTCGAAGTATAACTCGCACAATAGATCACATCGCAATATCGTGTTTTCCACTAAATTCCTGTTTTGATGTTTAATCTTACAAGGAAAGGTACTTTAGTGTCCACCACCGATTTCGATAAATTTTTTATATGTTGTAGCCCATCGAAAAATAAGAGACACGTATTTTTGTTATCGGCTCTTAAGGGGTTTGAAGGGGTGAAATGAACCTTCAAAGTTGGGCATGTTTTGTAGCTGGTACATTGTTTCGTATAGAAGCCATCAACCAGTCGAGACTAAATCAATTGCAAAATGTTTCTTGCGTCAAATAACCAATTTGGCATATCCACCTTTTTATGAACTGTCATTGCAAGGGGATGAATCACTCCCTGAAATTGATATATTTTTGGTATAAAAACAATTATTATCCGATTTTAATTAAAAAAAAACGCTATTTTGAAGAACAAAAAAAAATAAAGTTGACGTGTTTTTAGATTTCTCCCAGAAAAAAATGAAGGGTAATAAACCCATAAAATCCTATATTTAATTTTAAGCACTGAGAGATTTAAAAAAAATCTTTAGTCGTTTTGAGATTATTGTATGTGCTAAAAAATGTTTAGTCATTTTGAGATTATTGTATACGCTAAAAAAATATTTACTCCGCATCTAGCATCAGCTGTTATCATAATTATTTGAGCAATTAAATATTCTCACATTCTATACATTTGTACTCAACAGTTGATGCCTAGTCTTTTATCAAATGATTATGTTACGTCCAAAGAGATTTTTAACCAACAGAAAGGAGTCCACAAGAATTTACATGTAATATACCCCCGAAGATCCCCTTGTTAAGCCTGGTGTGTGAATATCGACCAGAGGAAGGGGCAAAAATATATCGTGATCGAAATTTATTTAATTATCTTTAATGGTGTTGTATACTTGCACGGAGAGAATTAAAAGTGAAATATTACCGTTACAGCAACAAAAACGGTGGACAACCTGGAATGTTTGGAATTTTTACAGTGCAAAGTGTAAATTTTCATGAAAAGAAAATAAAATCTCTTGTGTAATAGAGAAAATTTTATTTTCTTTTCATGAAAATTTACACTTAGCACTGTAAAAATTCTAAACATTCAAGGTTTGTGTCCCGTTTGTATTGCTGTAACGGTAATTTTTCACTTTCAATTCTCTCCATGTACCGTACCGTGGGTCGTTGATTGGGATGTTTTTAATTTGTGGGGACGAAAGGTCCAAAGTCAATGGGATTAATTTGTATATCTCCGGATTGAGTGAAATGCTGTTGATTTCTTGGTATCTGGAAAACCTTGGGTCATTCTCAGGAATGTTCTCGTATGTATTTGATGGTATCGTAACTGGGATGAATTTAACAATGTGAATTTTTTCAAGAACGATTTCGACCGAAACCACCGATAGTCGCTGTCTGAGGCTCTCGTAGACTATTTTTGGGTTAAAATACTTGAAACTGAATGAATCCGATCTCGAGTGTTGAGCATGAAGCTTCCTTAATTGATATTTTTTTTCGGCTCGACAGGTTCGGCCTGTTAATAATAATGTGATAAAACGAAAGGTATAGGAGGAGTGAGGAGACGAGCGTGCAAGCGTATCTACAGTCTATTCTCTTGATAGGAGGCATGATAGGCATGTCCGCAGCCTATTCTCACGATGGGGTATTTGGGTGTAGAAATGATTCATATCGACACTAGAGATTTTCAATAGGGGTAAAAAATAATTATGTTTATTTAAAAGAAACCAAAAGAATTAGTTCAAAGCTGTTATAAGAGAATTAATCGTGTTATAAATGTCGGAGCCTCAGTCACTGGTCGATAGGTATTCTTTTTGTTTTTAAAGAAAATTTGTAAATTAAGTCAGAGACTGGTCACGTACTGCAGCGTGTGTGCAGCGACTGGTGAAATTTGATATCTCAAGAGGTGAGGTGTTTTGTGGAGACTATTTTCTGGACGGATCGTTAGGACGGATCTCGTCGGTTTTGTGAAAAATTCAGACTGGCGTGACTGATGTTTCAACTAGCGTATTTATATTCTAAGAAATGCGAATTCAGCATTTTTTGTTCTGAATATTAACTTAATGTTGCTAAGAGTAAGTGGGGACCCTTCTCGTTAACAATGTGTGCGTATAAGTATAAACTGCTGAATAGAAAATTAGAGCAACGGGTGATTCGAACATCATCACCGCAGAGGAATTATTTTTCCGTTTTTATATGCTCGGGAGTGCGACAGAGATGAGATTAATATCCAATGATAATTGTAGCGATCCTACTGAAAGGTGAGCATCGTAGTAGCGATGCTACTGAAACCCACACACATGCTGAGAAGGTTCTTTATCCTTTTTCTTTTTGTGTTCCTAATACAATCCCCATATTTAAGTCCATTTTTGTTTAAGAATATATTGATTTCCTTATTTTCGATTTATTGGTTTCATTATTGGTCATGGTATTGACATGGACGTGACAATTATCAATTTTCTTACCACATAATAAGTAGCATATAATAAGTATGTAACCAACACTTTGAAAAGTTACAGATTTTTCTCTGCATTGAACGCAACATTGTAACATTTAAAAATGGAATTGAAACGGACAGCCTGTGCAGTTGAACCAATGACACGTGTATATACCACAAAGCATTTCTAGAGAATTTATGATAAATTTCTATTGTTAATCATTCACAAAAACAGAAGACTTAAATATTATCATTATCATATAGTCATAAATGAACGTGAAAAAATCTGAAACAAACAACCTATCTAACGCTATGTTATTTTATTGTTAGTAATATCAAGAGATGATGCAAAGCATCGACGCCAAATATCAAAAAGTCAGATTAAACTGCCTACCTGGGATAATAAAGCTAGAGCTGATTTTACGATAAATGATAGTTTAGTTGCTTTTCGACTGTTGAACTATCATTTTTTTTAACAGCTATCGTGAGTTAAGTTATTAGAATGTCTATCAATCCAATGAACATAATAAGGCTTTTGCTTCTCACGTTCGAGTTAATACATATTCCTGATAGTCATATAAACAATCATGAAATGGAATTGAAAGAAAGTATCAAGAGGATATTGAAAAACTGTATAGCTGAATTCAATAATTTAGAAATCATCGAAGATACATCATTAGATTTTCAAGAACCGTTTAGAGATGTCGTAGTAGAAGCTGTGGAGAATAATGATGTCGAATGGGGTCTTGGAGGAGCTCCATTAAACTCGGAAACACGTACCGACGACGAAAAAGGTTTACGCTACTACTACAAACAAAGATCGGTCGAGTTTTGGAGAAGTGCAAATACAAAACAAAATTTGAAAATAGAGACTGTCCGATGCCGTTTTAAAGATGTTAAGTCTGTGCGCCAATTAAGACGCTGGGCTCACCGTATAAATAAAGGGGGAACTTACGAGGAGAAATTGTCGCGCATTTCAGAATATACTTTTAATAATCTCAAAAGCACCATAGATGTGTGACTCATTGTGTATGATGTTGATTTTCGGAGGTACGCGTTACAGGCACAAAAATTGATTGGACATGATGTGCGTTTCAATGCTTCGGTAACATGGATAAAATTTTTTTTAAAAGTACATCAAATAACAAGTAGAAAAATTAATAAATTCGTAACAAAAGAGACTTTCGAATCAAAAAGCATATTACAAAATGATGCTGATAAATTTGTCTCTGAAGTTCAATTAAAAATTAAAAAATATGGCTCGAGAACATTTATAATTCCGATCAAAGTAGTTACAAATTAGAAATTCATTCGGGGCAAACATTGACAGAAGAAGGCACAAAACAAGTAGAATGCCTTTTACAATCCGTTTCCATAACAACCCATAGCTAGACCATTCAGCCAACAATATCAGCAGAAGGAAAATTGTTGTTACCCTTGTTGATAATTTTAACCCGTCAGCAGGCGTGCTATGAGACTTTTTCTCATACTTATATTAAAACGATGATTGCGCGGGAATTTCAAATGGCATAAACATTTAAAATTTTTTCTATCTTCATAAAATTTGTTCTTCTATATGATAGAAGAGTTAAAAAAGATTTTTGAATTTTTTTAATTATTATTTTTTGTTTTTAGTGTCAATTATCGTTGTATTTATGGTTTTTATTAAATAAAAATGTTTAATAGACACAATCACTGTAGCGGAATTGTTTACAAGTTCCTATTTATCAAATTAAGCACACGGAAGCTATATATATGAGAACATTTCTCATCGCGCGCCCAATCTTTAAAGTGTACGTAGCACGCCTGCTGACGGGTTCAAAGAGCCATCTGGACGGTTGGGGCTAATAGTGGAACAAACAATTTTTCGACCTCCTAATGTCTTCATAAGTATTTCAAAATCTGGCAAGGCCACATCAGGTACATTGTTATATATATTTCGATGAATCGGGAAGCACATTCGGATTTTTCGATCCTAAAAACTGAATCTGCTATATATTTTACTTGTACTAATTTACAGAAAATTTTAAAGTATGGTTTCAAGAAGTTTTCTTTCCAAGCTTTGATAAGAAAAATATCCTTTCAATAGACTCATGGAGTGGACATTATTCCAAAATTGTCAGCGAAGTGAGACCGCGTAACAAAGAAATTATTACAATGATTATCCCACAAGGGACGACAGAGAAAATCCAACCACTTGATGTCTTCGGATTTCGAATCTGGAAAAATTATGTCAGACATTTTTCAGACAGTGTCATGTTACTGGATTATGATATAATTTTGCAATTAAGAAACAATATATTCAAATTGCAGTCTCTGGTACATAATCGATTATCATCTCCAAAGTACGAAAATTTATTTAGATATGCCTGGTTACATTGAAGCCTGGTTACATTGAAAACCTGAGCATTTTGAGAACCCTGTTGAATTCGCTTTTGGGATGTCGTCCCAATTGCAATGTGAAATTGCAGGCCGCACAAATGTAGCTGTAGTAATATGTTCATGGGGTAAAAAATCACTCTGTTTTAAATATTTCTTCGAAGAATATCATTATTGTTTAAAATATAATCAATGAATTTCAGGATCAAGATAATCGAAATGAAAATATGACTTGAAATCTATTATCAGTAAATGAAGATTATATCACCTATGTTGTGATCAAAACGAAATTTTAAATGATGTAATAGTGTGTAAAGTAACGTAAAATTTTGAAGCATAGTTTACGTATTTATAACGCTACAACCATCAGAAAATTAAAAATCGTGAACCTCACGAACATAAAGGATGCAGGAGTACTGAATTTTTTTCAGATAATTATGATAACAGTTGATGTTAGATGCGGAATAAATATTTTTTTAGCGTATCAGTGCACATATACTAATCTTAAAATGATTAAAGAATTTTTTTTAATTTCTCGGTCCTTAAATTTAATTTAGGATTTTATGAGTGTTTTACCCTTTAATTTTTTTTACAGGAAATCTAAAAACACGTCAACTTTATTTTTTGGTCTTCAACAGAGTTTGTTTATTAAATAAAGTTATTAAGTATTAGAGTTTGTTTTATTAAAATCTCAAAACGACTAAAGAATTTTTTTAAATCTCTCAGTGCTTAAAATTAAATACAGGATTTTATGGGTTTTTTACCCTTAATTTTTTTTCTGGGAGAAATCTAAAAACACGTCAACTTTATTTTGTTTTGTTCTTCAAAATAGCGTTTTTGTTTTATTAAAATCTGATAATAATTGTTTTTTATACCAAAAATATATCAATTTCAGGGACTGATTCATCCCCTTGCAATGACAGTGTATAAAAAGGTCGATATGCCAAATTGGTTATTTGACGCGAGGAACATTTTGCAATTTATTTAGTTTCGACTGGTTGATGGCTTCTATACGAAACAATGTAATGAAACAGCTGCAAAACATGCCCAACTTTGAAGGTTCATTGAACCCCTTAAAACCCCTTAAGAGCCGATAAAAAAAATACGTGTCTCTTATTTTTCGATGGGCTATAACATATAAAAAATTTATCGAAATCGGAGGGGGACACTAAAGTACATTTCCTTGTAAGATTAAACGTCAAAACAGGAATTTAGCGGAAAACGCGGTATTGCGATGTGATCTATTGCGCGAGTTATACTTCGACACAGAGATGTCCATATCTCGATACTTTTGTATCACACTGCTCAAAAGATACCCGATACAAATGTATCGAGTAGCGAAATTTTTCTCGATACTCGATACAAAAGCATCGAGTAGCGAATTTTTTCTCGATACTTGATACAAAAGTATCGAGTAGCGAAATTTTTCTCGATACTCGATACAAATATATCGAGTAGCGAAATTTTTCTCGATCCTCGATACAAATGTATCGAGTAGCGAAATTTTTTTCGATACTCAGGTGGGGGTAAAATTTTCGAATGACGAAATTTCGAACAGCTAAAATAGCGAATTTTAACATACAGTTATCGATATATATATATATAATTGTATGTTAAAATTCGCTATTTTAGCTGTTCGAAATTTCGTCATTCGAAAATTTTACCCCCACCCCGATACTCGATACAAAAGAACATTTTTTTGATACTTCATACTAATGTATCAGATAGCCAAATAAATTTCGCTACAGGGTGCAAATGTATCGGTCACTGAATTTTATTCTGCTACTTAATATAAATATATTGAGCATCAACATTGTTGACACCGGCCGAAACCGCTGGCAAAACATTAAGTTAGGTAGCATTATTAGCGTGGGTCTCAATGACCCAATAGTAGTAACCGAGGGTCACTCGGACTAGTATCCGAGGATTAGGAGGTAGCGGTATTAGACTGGGTCTAAATGATCCAAAGGTAGCTAATTGTAAGTTATTAGTAGCGGTAGCAGCTTTGGCCTGGGTCAAAACGACCCACGGTAGTGACTGAAGGTTATTCAGTTACTTTTGTTATGATAGTGATTCTACCAAAATGATAAACTGGGCCAAAGTGACTGATGGATCAAGATGTCCTAGTGGGTCACAATAACTAATTAGGCTAACATGACTCACTGGGTCAACAAAGCAGCCAAGTTGTATAAAAAAAAGTAGCGGTTCGTTACAACTGTTAAGAAAAAGATATTACTTATAAATTGCACCGTGCATGAAAGGGTTAATATCACACATGCATTAACAACGATATTTTTCGCCGCAAGTGAAGCTACGGGCATTTTTTTCCATCAAAATCGATCCAGCCATTTAGAGATTACTAATTATTTTCAAGTTTTTTTTTTTAATTTTTCACTGAAGAAGTTAAATATTAAGGACTAATATTTGAACAGATTGTAATCAGCATACGTTGATATGATTCACGTAGCTGCAGATTAGCCATTCTAATCCAGCTAGTCTTTTGAAATGTAATTTTTTCCTAAGATCGTTAGTAAAGTTCTCAACGAATCGAGTGGTGTATCAAATGCGCAGTATGTTTTGAATGCAAACTTGTTTTAAGGATGAATTCAATAAAATTAGCTTAAAAGCCGGAAATAAATGGACGGGGTCTACATATAATTTTACGAAAACGTTTCTGCAAAGTCAGAGGTGATGGACAGGGGGGGGGGGAGGCATATTGATTCGTTAGGTAAAGTTTCATCAGTATACGAGTCTTCAAGAAGGAAGCCTGTGGACGTGATTTCTCCGTATGAATTGAGAAGGAGGTGTACCTGAAGATTTAATGATTTTGAATAATTGGGCATAACACGAGTAAAAAAAAACCATAACAGGAATGACAAAAAAGAGATGCTGTAGAAATGCTTAAAAGCTTGATTTTATTAAGTGAGGAGAATAGATCGTATTGGGTGCGATTGTGTGTATCAAAGGAATGAAAGCTATCTTTGAGCAATAGCGGACAATGGTGAACTGTCACCATTATGCGGACTATTGTCGAGATTCGATATGAGTTGCGCGTGGCCTCGGGTATACAAGTAGCAATATCGAGGCCCATGCCAACAACCCTCTGAGATGTGTATTTCGTTGGCAGCCTTCGGGCTAGTAACGCGCATTTCGCCTTTCCTTCCCTTCCGTTTGTTTTTATCACAAGCATTTCAAGGACCCGTTCGAACCTATTGGAACTCCCGATTACGAAAAGCTGGTAGCTTCGAACTTCTATTCTCCTGAATATGTACAGCCCCTTGGATAAACAAGGCCAAGAATTTTTTGCGCAAGTACGTTAAACGAAGAACCATGGACTCTGATTCTTTTACAATTTGGTCCAAGTATTAATCTACAGTGAAGGAAAAAATACTTGTAGTAACAATAACATGATACTGGACTTCGTTTGGGCTAAGCTGGACAATGAAGAGTCATAACTCATCACAATGCAATATTCATGAAATCAAATCTACCCTAATCAATCTTGAGTTGACAAGTTTCATTAAAAATTATCTAATTATCAACACTGATAACAAAATGTCAATAATTATCATAATTTATTGCTCGTATAATTGAATTTCAGATAAACAGAAGTGTTGTACTACATTTTTTAAAACAAAATCAATCAAATAAATTTTTGAAAATCATGTTGTAGAAAGGGCGCAAGAAGTTCTCTCTTCTCCAAGGATGCATATGGCCCCATTTCGGAAATGATGTAAATTGGCAAATAGGACGTAAGAGCATTACAGCGTTCATCTTGCTCTGGAACGTATAATAATTGTAATAGCCATAGTTCAGTCGTGATAGATTCTCTGCATTTCAGAATAATCCCTATGCCCTTCAAAAAAATTCAAAAAGGACCTTGGTTTTACTATCAATATTATTTCTTAAAATTTAGTCAAGATAAGCGTATTCCGGATATTTTAAGCAAAGCCTATGAGGGTATTGCGCGGAAACAGTGTTTTTTATAGGAAATTCAAAATGGGCATTCTCAATGATCGAAAAAATGAGTTTTAGGAGAGAAATTGGTTCACACGGGATTGATGTGCTAAATTAACATTTGGATAAACGTCGTATTAGTGGGTCCAATGCTTACGAATAACAATTCGAAAGAGAATAAAAAGAACATCTTATTGCAGGTATCATCAACTGTCTAGAACCACTCATCAGCCCTACAGATAGGAGAGAGTGAGCTCAAAGCTTCCCTTTCTGTCGTTGTGGGTAATACGATCCAATTCCCATCTCGCTCTCACTCCTAGAAGCTTTATAGGGACACCCGACTTCTTAAATTCTGTTTGCACCTATTGTTCATTTACTATCCAGCTTTTCGTTCTTTTAAGCTTTCGTCTATCTGTACTTTCTTTTGGACAAGTGTATATATTAGGGTGATTAAAAAAAAATCGACTTTTTTCTTAAAGTCGAAGTGGATATGTTAGGACTTTATAAAAATGTAATTCTTCCAAAATTTAGGACTTCTAAAAAAAATTTTAGAGGTCGCATCAGCGATTTTTAAATATTTTTTTCAACTATAGGGAAAAACCATGATATAAAAATGTCGGTTTTTCGGTCTCGCGATAAAACATATTGGTACTTAATAAAAAAATAATTCTCCCACAATTTGGCTTTTTAAAAAAAATATTTAGCGGTCGCCCCAGTGACTTTTCTATATTTTTATTTCTTAATTTTGGACAAAAATCGTGTTACAAAAATGTGGATTTCTTTGTGTCATGAGTCGATACGTTAGCAATTCATGAAAAAGTTGATTTCCCAAAATTTGAGTTAAAAAAAAATTTAAGAGGCGCTGTCAGCGACTTTTAGATATTTTTTCCTAATTTCGGCTGAAAATCATAATGTAAAAATGTGATTTTCTTTGTTTCACAACAAAATATGTAAGAACAGAATAAAAAAGTAATTCTTGCAAAATTTAGGTAATTTAAAAAATATTCTAGAGGTCACCCCAGTGACTTTTAGATATTTTTTCTAAATTCGGTTGAAAATCATGACATAAGACGTCAATATTTCGATTGTGAAAAAAAATATTGGGTTGTAAACTTAATTCCCGCTGTTTTATATGAGATGGGGTAACTACTATTATTTTCATAGAAATAACACTAAAACTATACTGTGTTGAAGTATTGGACATAACCTGCAATATTCAGTATTCGAGAGTGAATCCACTTGTACACACTACTTTTTTTATAATATCAAAAATATCAGGTTTTGAACCAACGAAACAGCATATGCAAGATGCTTTGCTTTTTTGCTTTAATTTAAGAAAAAATGCTGCTGAAAGTCATAGCTTGCTTCAAGAAGTTTATGGCGAACATATTCTATCTGAGACAATGTGCAAAGATTGGTTTAGACGATTCAGAAGTGGCGATTTTGATCTTAAAGACAAAGAACTTCCAGGACAGTCGAAAAAATTTGAAGATGAAGAATTGGAGACCTTAATCAATGAATATCGATATCAGAGACTTAAAGAATTGTCTGATGCATTAAACGTTACTGAAATGGCTATTAGCAAACGTTTTCATAATCTTGGACTGGTTCAAAAAGCGGGAAATTAGTCACCACATCAATTAAACGAGAGACAACCCGAAAAGCGAAAAACGATTTGTGAATTGTTGCTTGAACGATGCGAAAAGAAGTCATTTTTACATCGAATCATGACTGGCGATGAGAAATGGGTTTATTATGAAAATCCCAAATAAAAAAAAAAGCATGGGTACTGCCAGGTGAACCAGGCCCATCGACACCAAAACACAATATTCATGCTCAAAAGGTAACGCTGTGAATTTGATGGGATCAAGAAAGTATGATGTACCACGAGTTGGTGAATCCGGATGAAACGATTACAGCTGTTCGCTATAAACAACAATTAATGAAACTAACCCAGGAATTGAAAAAAAAGCGGCTTGAGTACGCCAAACATCATAACCAACTAATTTTGCATGATGACAATGCTCGGCCACATGTAGCAGAAACCGTAAAAAAGTATATAAAGGACATGAACTGGGAAGTCTTACCTCACCCGTCGTATTCACCGGACATAGCACCGTCTGATTATTCATTTGTTTCGAGCGATTCAGAATGATTTGTTGTCACAGTATTTCAAGTCTTTTGAAGATATCAAAAAATGGATCAACGAAGATATCAAAGAATGGATGGAAAAAAGGATCGCCTCAAAAAGCAACGATTTCTATTGGCGTGGAATCCATTTGTTGCGTGAAAGATGGGAAAAGGTCGTAGTTTCTGAAGGACAATACTTCGAATAAAATTAAAGATTCGCGGTAGCGAATCGAGACCCAGTACATTTTCGAAATTCGAAAATAGAATATACCGTAAACTATAAATATGTATATATATATATATTTTTTATTGAAAAACAGCGGGAATTAAATTTAAAACCCAATATGTTAGCACTTAATGGGACAGTAATTTTCCTGAAAATGGGCCTTTTTGTTTTAATTAACGGGACAGACCTAGTTAGAATTTTCGAAAAATCGATTTTTTTTTATTTCATTTTCAAAAAGTAGAATCTCTTACGAACATTTTCCGCCCAGGTAAATGTAAATCGGACCATTATTCGCCGAAATACAAGACTTTGTAGCACGTCGTGTCTAAGCCATAGGTAAGCAGGTAGCGGACTTCAAGTGCGTTTTTCTCGAAACCATGTTTTTGAAGTCGGTGATCACTGTAGCTCGAGAACGGCTTTACCGATCGGGTTGAAATTTATATCACTTCTTCTATACATGGTAGTCCTCCATATGAACGAAGGATTTTTTTTTTGGATAATTATTTTTATTTTTAATAGCAAAAAATGGAACTGATATTTTGGTCAAAAAAACACTTTTGACTTTTAACGGCCGCCATTTTGTGAAAAATGGAAATTTTTCAAAACCCTTCGTTCAACCGGAGCATTATATCATTAACTAAAAATCCCCTCCGTTTTTTTTGTTTCAGATGAGCCGTTGCAGCGTGAGCTTGATCACCGCAAACCGTGTTTTTTTTTGCAGCGTCCTCGGCAATTGACGGTCACCAGCTTATTTCGATATGTATTGCGTTGAAAAAATTGCAACATATACATTACATATGTATCTTTTAAACGGAAGAACTTTTGTTGTGAATTATTTTATCGTTTGACCAAAAAAAAATCGGAAAAAAGGCCTTTTTTTTGACGTTCCAACTAGGTCTGTCCCGTTAAGGGCTTACATGTATTTAGAGAGGTAAAAAACTCGATTTTTCAAAAACATTATTTTTCGATGGTTTCGCCCTTTATATGGCATTTCTAAAAATTTTCTGGGAATCGATAACATATTGCAGCTATGAGAAAAAAATTTCATCTCCATTTCACAGATGCTTAAACACCAAACTGCTTTTTTTTCAAAATGGTGTTTTTGAAAACGGTAACGGTATCTCGAAAACTAAACGACGGATTTGGATGAAATTTGGTACGGAGGACCTTTACACAATTGTCTGGTCTTCGTCGAGCAATTTTCCTTTTGCACATCATACTTTTTGTTTAACAGTAAAAAGAGAAAAAAACATTTTGGCAAAATGTTTGGTTTGAATCGTAAAATCTCGATTTTACGATTCAAACCTCTGCCATTTTGCGAAAAAAGTGTAGGAAAAAATTCGGCCTCGACAAAGACTGTATTTTTTCGATTTTAAGAAAAAAATTTTGTTTTATTTTTGGATTAAAGCGTACAGTCGGAATCGTGGTTACCGCAAATAGCATTTTGCAAAAAACTGTTTTACAAAAATTAAAACTACAGCTCATTTAATTAATTTTTTTCAATGAAATTTTCCGCTTTCATTCACAACATGTCTTTTCGAATATAAAAAAAATTATTTCAATAGATACATTTTTCAGTATGGAAAAATAGTGAAATTGACCCTATTTTTGGCACCTCTAAATGTAAATAAGCCCTTAAGAAGTCGCCCCAGTAACTTGCTAAATTTTTTTCCTAATTTCGGATAAAAATTATGATATAAAAATGTGCTTTTCATTGTGTTGTAAGTAAATATACTAGCATTTCATAAAAAAAGGTATTCTTCCAAAATTTGAGCATTCGCTTCGCGTCGGGGAGACCAAACCCACTACTATTTGCACCTGATCATAATATTATTTTTAGAAATTCTCTAAAAAAAGAAATTCTTCTCTAAGAATTTTTCATAAAAACTCTTTATAGGATCTGGTCCTGGGACTGGTCCTTATATATATACATGGGGCATTCCACGCTAAATCGACCTACGTCAGACCCTTCCATTCTTTGATTTGGCTGAAAATTTTATACGTTGTATGACCCATTAAAAAAAGCTCTATTGAAATTTTTCAGGGTTTTTTGTCCGTACACTTATTCGATATGATTTTTCATCAATATTCGATGTTTTTTCTTCAAATGACTGACTGAAAAATCGACCAAATCAAACTTTTTTTTTAGAAAGGTTGGTTTTTCATCGTACTATTAGAAAAAAAATACGAAAGAATGATTAATATTTGTATTCCATATTTTTTCTCAATTTAAAACAATTTAAAGTAAAAAAAAACATTGGTTTTAAGATGTTTGCTCTTTTTAAATTTTTTCAAAAAATTGACAAAAAAACTTTGACCAATTACATGATTTTTGAGACTAGTCTCATCGTGGGCAGATTTTTCCTTATATATTTTTTCTTATTTTGGAAACAAATTTCGTTTTTTTTCAGTCAATTTGGAGCAAATCGAACTATTTTTTTGATATTTTGTTTCACACCAATATTTCTAATATAAAAAAAAACTCCTATTTGTTACGAATTGACTAAAAAAAATGAAAATTTTTTGAATCTAATAAAAGACATATGAAAAAATATCTCTCCACGATGGGACTGGTCTCAAAAATCATTTAATTGGTCAAGGTTTTTTTATGAATTTGTTGAAATAAATCAAAAGTGTCCAACATCTTAAATTTAATGACATTTTGGTTAAACATTGAAAAAAAATATAGGGGACGATTTTCAATCATTATTTCGTAATTTTTTTCAAGAGTCTGGTAAAAGTCTGCATTAAAAATAAAAAAGTTTATTTTCATCCAAATTGACTGGAAAAAAATGATTTTTTTTCAAAATGAGAAAAAAGTATAATAAAAAATCTGCCCACGATGGAACTAGTTTCAAAAATGATTTAATTGGTCAATGTTTTTTTGTGAATTTTTTGAAGAAAAATAAAAAGGGCAACTTTTTAAAACCAATGTTTTTTTGCTTTAAATTCCTTTAAATTGAGAAAAAATACGGAATACAAATATTAATCATTCCTTCATATTTTTTTTTCTAACAGTACGGTGTAAAACCAACCTTTTTTTAAAAAAAGTTCGATTTGGTCGATTTTTGAGAGAGTTACAGTCATTTGAAGAAAAAAACATCGAAATTTGAAAAACAATCATATTTCACAAGTGTATTGACAAAAAAATCTGAAAAAAATCAAGAGAGTTTCTTTCAATGGGTCATACAACATATGAAGTTTTCAGCCAACTCAAAGAATGGAAGGGTCTGATCTAGGTCGATTTGGCGTGGAATGCCCCATATATATATATATATCGGAGACGCAAATCGGGTCTGGCGACATCACTTCCGGTTTCGTTCGTGGAGGGGGAAAAAGACCCATTTTGGTATTTTTTCGGTCTCCCCGCGTCGCTTTTAGACCGAGACCCAAATGGGTCTTTTTTCGTTCTCACTGAACCATGAGAGTTTTTTTATGCCGGTTCACAAAATCATGCATTTGAAATTGAAACTTTTGAATTGACATATTAAATTTGTTCGTGCTAGCTGCTCTTTCTACACTTTCGTGGGGAGTGTACACTTGCGCGTTTGTTTTAGCGGACATGACGTCGGATGGCGCTATTCGCGCTAGAAGTGCAGCTGCACTTTCTTACACTTTTTCTACACTTTCTAGACTCGGTTTGAACTGAGTGTAAAAAGTGTAAAAAGTGTATGGTTCTATTTCTAAGCGCGCTATTGGATAGTGTTTGATATGTGTGCAACATGACCTAAAATTCATTTGAATTTAAATTTGACGATTGGAATCACGTACATAATTTGAATTTATTACTACGCAATGATTAAATGTACATAATTGTAATGAACTGAAATCATATACATAATTTCAGTTTCTGAATCGAAAGGCGGCTAAATTAACATTCTGTACATAATTTAAATACTCAAATGAAAATTTGATTGAACACAAATTAGGTGCTTAATTCAGTCAATATTCTAGAACAGAGATCATGTATATAATTTTAACTCTGAAATAGAATGAGAATTTTGAAATAAATATATGTAATTTTGATTTGTCCAAATTTTGATTTTAAAATTAAATTTTAATTTTAAAATTAAAATTATATTCATAATAGAAATTGAAAATAAATATGTTTAGACATAATGAAAATGTCTGGTGATTAAAAATTCAGTATAATATCCATACAGCACAGAATATTGTAATGGTACGTTTTATGCAACACGTCGTTACGCGTGAATTCGAGCTACTTAATAATGAGGAGCAAGTATGAAAGAACGTGAGATTTAGGCGGATGTAAAGTTTGAAACAATAAAATTTGATTTATTCATCAAATTTGACACGAAACGTGTAGATTTGTACATGATTGAATAGTGCTGATTCTATATAATTCAAATTAATCAGGGAAATCGTTATTTATTTGAATTTTGTTTACATTTTTTCCAATTTCAATTTTTTTAATTGTCAACAATTTGATAAAATAATAATAAACGCAAGCCTTCGATTTTGTAGGGGAATTACCCACTGTGATTACGTGAAAATAATTTTTGTTTAACACGACAAAAATAATAAATGACTCTTTTTAAAAAAAAAAAAATAATATTAACCCGTCAGCAGGCGCGCTACGTACACTTTAAACATTGGGCGCGCGATGAGAGATTTTCTCACATGTATAGCTTCAAGTGCTTAATTTGGTAAATAGGAATTTGAAAACAATTTCGCTACAGTGATTGTGGCTATTAAACATTTTTTTTTAAACCATAAATACAATGATAATTGACTTGAAAGTTTCACGAATCTTGAAATCTAACGAACCTGAACGATTCCTGCCCTCTCAGTGGGGAAGGAAAGGATTTCACACCAGAAATCTGTGACCCAAACGAAGCCGAATGGACCCACCCAGCCCTTACAGTGTGAAAGGAAAGGAAATTTCACACCAAAAATCTTTAAACCAAACGAACCCGAATAGTTTCCGCCCTCTCAGTGTGAAATTTTGAAAGCAAATGGGTGTTTTGACACTTTTCCATTTCAGAACCGGAGAGATGTTCTCCCTATTGAGAGCTTGGCAGCTCTCCGAAAAAGAGTGCCGAGTGCCGCTCCGCACTCTAATAAAACCTCAAAGAAGTGTAACGCTTCTAAATTATTCCATTAGGGCTTCACTTCCCCCACTTAGTCACTTTACATTTTGTTATTCTCGATTTTACTTTATTTTTTTCAATAATTTTATCGCTCGCATATTTTATTTAAATTCAGCGTTTTTCCCCATTTTTCTCATGTCGAATTTATTATGAAAGTCCCTTTTTTTATTATTAATTATTGCGATGTGAAAAAAGTCACGTACGTATTTATAGTTTCACATTTTTCCCACTACGCGGCGACTTGCTCGGAACGCTAGTGTCAGTTTTCATCGCTAGGCGCTCGCTCAGTATGGCGATGGACGATCAGCTGTTTGCGTCGCGCACGTGAATAGGCGGTGTCATTACAATATTGGTGCAATGTTGCTAATGGTATTTTGCAATATGGTATATTTCCGGGAAATATCGCTACAATATTGCAGAAACATGGCTATCAAATATTGCAAGACTGTTACTGACAAAGCAGTGAGAAAATATTACTATTGAAAGTTTGGTTCAAAATATAAATTGTATGGTATAATATATTAGGGAAAATTATCTAGAGTCGCGGCAGTGACTCGGGACAAGTACATTTACATATAATGTCGACGACGAGTCGCTGACTAGACTCTACAGTAAGCAACGTGGTTTCGAACCGTTTTTGAAAATTTCCGAAAATTGTTTCCGCGATATCTAATTAATTACAGCATTTTGAGAGATGTTGCGGGTTCATGTATTTTTTATTTTTTTTGTTCTTTTGATTTTGACTATTTAGAACTCTGCAGCCTAACGCATATTGGAAATATTATTATTTCACTTTTTCGTGGCATCAAAAAACGGTGGCGTTTTTCGCACACATTTTGATGTTCAATTCGCAGTCGCTGTATAGTGATACTAACTAGAAAACTGGTAAAATTCTGGTGATATGTGAGACTGTGTTCGTTGATGTGGCATCTGGACCCATACATTTTTAACTTGTCATATAGAGTGACTGTAATAAGGTTAAACAAATAAGGGTATAAAGATCGCGGATATGACAGCTGACGAATATTTTTTTTTAGTCTGGAGTTTTGGTTAGAGTCACAGTCGTGACTTTTGGGTAATAGATAAAGAGTAACAGTGCGAGAAGTAATAAGTATTTTTCATATTAAGGATATGGATCAGTCGCATGAGTGCGAGAGAGACAACTGCAAATTTCGAAGTGGAAATTTTTCTACATCGTTCGTTCGATCGTAATAAAGAATTTTCAGCCGATTTTTGCCTTTATCTGCCTTTTTTCTCCGTGGGCTATAACTTTTTTATTTCGATCGGGCGAACGTTGGGGAAAAATTTTACTTTCGCAAATCCGAAGCGGGCGGGGTGACTGATCCACCATCCCCACCCTAGATTTGTATGAAATTTTGAATTGTGCCGAAATAAATGGAGTGATCTTTATAATAAGTTATACAAGTATCATTTCATTTCAATATACTTTTCTACCGACCGAACAGTTTACGGGATTTTCGAACGACAAAAACCCGGGTTGTCATATTATGGACAATATTTCTAGCTTTTCTCCTACATGGATTACATTTCGAGTAAATAACAAGAACCACTTTGTAGTTTTTTATTTTTTTTTTAATATATATTGTTGAGAAGCAAAATTGAAAATAGCTATATCTCTCGCACTCACGGCAGCTTAGTCGGTAGTTTACAGGGATTTGTGCGAAAAAAATTTTCATTGGTAAAATAAATTGGCTCAAGGTAGTTCGCCTTTTTTGTTGCTAAATATACACAATATACTAGGCATTATTAATAAACGTTGTCAAAAAAATTTTCTCATCCAAATTTTTTTAGTCGGTAATTTTGTTAGCAGAAATTTTTTCATTGCGCAAATTCAAATAAAGATTGAATACATGAAGAAATATTTCAATATAAATAAAATGCTCTTGAAGTTTAGAAATGAAAAAAAAGAATCAGAATAAAACAGACCCAAAACGGAATCAAGTAATGCGAAACAATTTTGAACTAAAAGATATTCGATTTGAAGAAGGGAAGCTAAAAGATATTCGATTTGAAGAAGGGAATTTTATAAGTACTTCAACAATTTTTTTTTGCCAATTACTCATGATATAAAATTCGTCATCAATAAACGTTATAAAAAAAACTCGCGTAATACTTCGGTCGAAATTATTTTTTCCAATCAAATCTTTGCACTCGATATTTTGTGCAAATGCTTTTTTTTGTTTCAAAGTATCGTTTCGTTTTGATTTCTTTTATTTAATAACTGTCAATACATTTTGATGCTATTGGAGTATTTTCTCGGTGTAATTTTTTATGGAATATTTTTCGAATAATTTCGCAAATTCTTTTAAAAATTTAGTTCTGATTTGTTCGTGGTTCTTTCATGCGTCGTATCTTCTCAGAACTGCTGTACGTTTTAAGTAATCTAATAATTTTATAAGTTTTGACGGTAAATTTAAAAGTTTGAATTTATTTGAACACTTTTTAGAGAAATATTTCTAATGATATTTTTATAATTTTATAAGTTCTGATGGTAAATTAAAAAATTTGAATTCATTTGAATTCTTTTGAGAGAAATATTTCATTTTTAGAGACATACATTTTTAGTCCCGATGTATGTAGTCACGATACAGAAGCTCGAAATTCGATCATATATCCATTTTTAGCCGGAATCAGGAAAAAATCGCTTGAGCGAAATTCAAAATTTTTATTAAGGATCCAATTCTTGACGGAGTCACTTTTTGATCAAATATTACCATATTTTGCTGCAACACCGAAAAAATGCTGATTTTTTTGTATCACCCGAGTACGTACACAATATAGATATGTTTAATTGACAAGCTATGAATTCCATACAAAAAATCAACAAATCCCCGCAAAAAAACAGCATAGATGTTGTAAAAAAAGTTGAGACAAGTACATTTACTCCCCCCAAATAGTTAATCCGGTACAAAATCCCCTTCTCAACGCAAAACTCCCACAAAGTAGTTATAAAGAGTCTCACAAAAAATTACCAAAAAAATCTTAATCTCACAAACGTTACCAATTGAAACTTGCCTAAAAATTAAGTCTAAACTTCACATAAAGTAATTAAATAAATTAAAACCATAAAATAATTAATAGCTAAATACATTTGAACCTATTAATCTCTAATAAAAAAAATCTTTCGATTAATTGAAAATACAGTCGTACTACACAACAAGAATATGAATAAAAAATAATTCCGATACAAAATAAAATTCTAAACGGAAAAAAATAAATTGAAAAAAAAAATTCGGCCGAAGTACTTGGCAAATTTTTTCGCCAAGTACTTCATGGTTACATGGTTACATGGTTACAAGTAAGTCATAGTTATAGACTCGCCAAGTACTTCGGCCGATATTTTTTTTTCAATCTAATTTTTTCCGTTTGGAATTTTTTTTGTATCGGAATTTTTTTAAATTCATATTCTTGTTGTGTAATACGACTCTATTTTCAATTAATCGAAATATATTTTTATTAGAGGTTAATAAGTTCAAATGTATTTGACACTTAGTGCTTTTATAGTATTTATTTGTTTAATGACTTTTTGTGAAGTTTAGACTTAATTTTTGGGCAGGTTTGAATTGGTAACCTGTGTGAGATTAAGATTTTATTGATAATTTTTTGCGAGGCTCTCTTATAACTTTTTGTGGGAGTTTTGTGTTAAGAAGGGGATTTTTTACTGGAACAACTATTTGGGGGGAGTAACTTGTCTCAATTTTTTTACAGCATTTATGCTGTTTTTTTGCGGGGATAAATTGTTACATAACCGGGTGTTTTAATTTGTGCTCAAACTTTGGGGTATACTAGAACCAAGGTGTACTCCATGGGTTAACAATATTTGTACTTACAGTCAGATTTCAAAGTGCTTTTAGAAAAACAAAATTGTCCACACCTGATTTTTTTCTATTTTACCTTTTACGTTTCCTTTTAAAAAATCAAATCCTTATGAAAAATCATTTTCATTTTGCGTTCTCATATCCTCCAAAATGGAAATTAATTTCCAAATTTTGTAAGCGCTCTTTCAAACTTATTGGAAGTTAGTTTTTGCAACTCTTAAAAAAAATAGGCCCATGTCTTAAGCACAGAAATTTTGTAAATTTAACGAGTTTTTGATAAAAATGAAAATAAAAAATGGGAATGAGCCAGTTTGATGAAAACCCATTTTTTGACAAAAAATTAAAAAAAGGAAATATGTTTTTAAGAGATTTGTGTTATCAGCCATTTTCGTTCCGGTACTCATACTTTCAGTTATAGCAATCGGAATCCAGAAAGTAGGGTCAAAAATTGAACTGACTGTGAAAATTGAAAGAAATAGCCAAATCAAAAATACATGCACGCTTATTTCGTGCATAGAAAAATACATTGAAAATTCATACAATTCAAAAGCGGTCTGACGACTGAAAAAGTGAAGTGAAATGCCTCATTGGATCAATAAGGGCGGAATAAAAGGGGGTCGATAAATCCTGG
Source organism: Rhimphoctona megacephalus (assembly GCA_963989365.1). NCBI lineage: Eukaryota > Metazoa > Arthropoda > Insecta > Hymenoptera > Ichneumonidae > Rhimphoctona > Rhimphoctona megacephalus. Next base: position 5,899,421 of record OZ022423.1, read on the forward strand.
CTGTTTATTTGTTTAACTTTATATGCTTATAACCCAAGAACTATATACTGAATACATTTCAATGAATCTATTACATCTAGAAAATTTACGATACATGATAGAACTAAGACTTTGTAATTTTTCGTTAAAATGCAATCGAAAAACTGAAAAATGAAGATATATGTCTAAATCAAGCGTGATTTCGAAGAGAATTCTAATATGAAGAGATTTAATGATGACTAGGATTCCAATTTTCAGTAACAAAAAGAGGCCATTCATTCAGTCACCAAAATCTCGATAAATATTGATAAATTGTTCAACTTATTTGAATAGCTCACGATGCGCGCCATCTTTGTGTTACCCCTTCTCTATACTCTTTCCACTATTGCGTTTGTGCTGTCGGGGCTACACTCGAGGGCATTTTCTACACTCACCAGTATTCCCTAGTACACTACTCTAGTTCTTTTTACACTCGCGAGTGTAGAGTGCAGCTAGAACGAACAAACCTAATGATCCCGTATATGCGAACATCATTACAATATTTATATTACCGACTTGAGATATGAAACCAGAGGCCGATAAATTACGTTCCGCAGTTACCGACTGGTAGCAAAGTACCAAGAACCCTCAGATGGTTACACAATTAAAAATATTCTCCAGTTCTGTTTTGGCTTCCCTTAAAATGATTTATGTATACCCCTTGAGAAACCTTTTTCTCATATATACATACATACACACACATATGTATATATATACACACACACACACAAAATTGACTGCGATTTCTTTCGATTATAATTGGATGTTCGTTATCGCTCATTTTCAATGTTTTTGAGTTGTGGCTCATTAACGTTTTATCCATACATGTTATGTAATACAGTCGACTCTCCCATGTGTCAGCGTGACGAAACGAAATCCGATCCTTTGTGTCTACTTTTCCTCCATCTTCACTTTTAATACCGTTGATACCGGGCAAACATCTCATAAAAGAGATGGAATGGAAAACGAGCGAGAGAGTAAATATTGCACGTTTTGGAGTGGGGTTGACTCATGGGAACAGATGGTGGAGACTGAAGGAAACGTGACATAAGGGAGAGTCGACTGTTAAAAAAACTAAAATTAAGCAAATGGATTATTCAGGAATTGTTTCACAATTTTGCTCGGTAGATATGACAGATTTTGACTTAAATTTCATTCTTCTGGAGATAGGGGGCGGCACCAATCTTTATACTCGTCTTGAATGAAGATTTACAAACTGCAGAGGCTGCGTGTTCAAAACTTTCTATTACATTTAATACTAATAATTATTTATTATAGAAAAATGAATTTTCACAATCGAACAATATGTTCCATTTATTACTGTCAATATTTTTTCGCAAAGGACTTTCTCGTAGAGATACGAGATCAGTTAAATCCATTCTTATCAATGGAGGTTTTTCGAGGATTCCCTATCATCTTGTATAAATACGATTCAGTGAATAGCAAATTAAAAAAAAAAAATTTTAGTCATAAACACAAGTCTCATTAGATAGATAGGTCATATGCCGATGAGGAATACATTATAATATTTAGTGGTATTTGAATTCATTAAAAGCTAGATGTAAAAATAATTTGAAAAAATGTTGGAATGTCGATCGATTTTCTTCAAGATATTTGAACCATTAGTAGTGTAAAATTTACGTTGCTTCTCACGTTTTTAGCGTATTTTCTTCGGAAAAAAAATAAATGAAGCCAAATATGAGCTCAAAAAATGTTTTGAAACAAAGTCGAGCTGCGAATAGAATATAGATAAAAAGACTTTATGAAACAATATTTGGCTCCGTACGCGATGAAGGATTTAAATTGCAAATACAGTGAAATCTTTCAAACACATGTTCGAAACAAAAAAACAACTGAAAATTTATCATTTCTACGAACATTAACAGTCGTAGAGCAATTTTAATATTTTCAAAACCCATTGTTAGATTTTTCTAGAAGTGCCGCAATTTGATATCATTCGAGTCAGGAATATTTTTTTTTCTGTCGAATGCATTCAATGAGGAATACGTTTTATGCTAATAAAATACCGGTTTTTTCTATAAATTTTCAGAAATATGTACCCAAATACAACACGTCGTCGTAAGAAAAAAATAATCAGCGTATTCAAAAAATACCATTGGATTCAAAACTTGAAAGATTTTGTGCTAGATGTGTATTTATTTAGAGGAGAACGATCGTGGCCAAGTATATGCAAACTATGTATGCGGGCTGTTGGATACAAAGCACAAAGGACCTCGGTGACGGTTGAAAATACGTCTCTAATTAAGAAACAACGCCCACAAAATAACGCTCGGCACTTCAGTAAAACGAACTCAACCGAGCTAAACCGTCGTACAATATCAGTTGAATGTTTAATAACTACCGCAACTTTTAGTCACTTTAAAATGGCGCGGCAGCTTCAATAAGTTAACCGCACCGTGAAAATTAATCAGTGAAAAAAAACCGCACCTACACAGGTCGTGTGCGAAAGCTCGTTTCTTCTTTTTTCTTCTGCCCTCTTTTTCTCTGCTTCTTTCGTCTCGTTTGAAGGATAAAAACATTTAAATTAGTATACCCCATAGTATTTTTTTGTATTGTTTTTTTTTCGAAATTCAATTTCTACAGTAGTCTGATATTACTACCTGATATACCTGTAGTAGCCTCTCGTATATGTACAAACGTAATATGGCTTCATTTAATTGGCTCGTTACATTAATTGAAATTCTTTCTTTATACTCGCATTTGATTTATATGTATATGTGAGATCCAATGAACTTCGTTAAATGTTGGAAATTTTACCTCACACTCTACGGTACGTCGTTTCCGAAAAATTTATCGACTAAATTTAATTGCAACGCTCGTTTGTGCCAAATATTCATCTTAATTGCGGTTTTCATCCGAAATTGATTTTCTGAAATTTTGTCGTGACGCGTTTTTACGCAATTTCCTACGTGGGATCGTTTTTGCAGTATGTCTCCTTTACCTTTAAATTATGTCTGTTGGATTCTTTTTTAGAGCGATGTTATAAAAACTTTAGGACTATTTTCGTAAATACAAGATAAACATTGATTATTTAATTACTATGATAATTGGGATGATCAACAAGAATCAGTACTAAAATGAATGTTTAATTAGAGATTTTATCTGACTCAATTAACCTAATCTAGTTTTCGATAAATTTAATATGAATAAAACGATGGATTAAGTTATGACCGGTTAGGTTGATGAGTAATTAAAAAACAAACGAATATCAGTACTCTAATAGATAAAAAAATTTGAGAATAACACAAAAACTAAACTAATTATATATAAATAAAAGAACATTTTTTTTCATGAGTAGATTTACGTTATTTGATTCATTTATTAACGATTTTTGAATAGCATTTAAAAACCAGCTGCGTCCAAAAGCTGGGCGTGTGCGTATCCGGCGACGATGTACCGCATTATTTGGAAGCTGAATTCGAATTAGATGTTTAAATATAGTATATTACGCAACCAGGAAGGGAAAGTAGGCAATTTCGCACGCGGTTTGAGATGACCTTTTTTCTTCCCATGTTGCGTGGCGTATCTTATTTTTTACGACACCACCGTGGAAAATACCATTTCGTCAAAGCGGAAAATCGACCATTTCGCGGGTCCGTGGTGAAAAAAAATTATAATTCGTATCGATAAATTCCAAACCACATTTTTTTATAACATTAATTCATAAAAAAGTAGTCTTTCTAAGAAAAGTGTAAAATAAAAAAATAGATTGAAAATTAAAAAAAATAGTATTGTTATAATAACAGATTATAGACTAAAAACTTGTTTTAAAAAAACAAAAAACTCCCAACTGCGCAAAAATATACTGCAAAAACTAAAAAAGTTCTATGAAAAAATCAATAAAAAAGCATAAAATAAAAGCAAACAACAAAAAATCTGAATTGATTAAATAAAAAAATAATGAAAAAGATCAAAATAATATATTTGGTAAGTGCAACTCCCTTAGGTTTTCATTTTTCTGATAATTTTCTGTAATTTCCCAAGCGAATGGTTAAAGAATATTATAATCATAATCGAATTTAGGGGATGTCGGAAGATGTCTCCGACACCATCAACAAAATATAAAGGAGACTTCTCCGAACATCCCCTAAATTCGATTATGATTATAATATTCTTTAATCATTCACTTGGAAAGTTATCACTTGGAAAATTATCAGAAAAATGAAAACATATTAAAATGAATTATTTTTATCTTTTTCATTGCTTTTTTATTCAATCAATTTAGATTTTTTGTTGCATCATTTTTTATTTTTATGCTTTTTATTGATTTTTTCATTCAACTTTTTTAGTTTTTGCAGTATACTATTGCGCAGTTGAGAGTTTTTTGTTTTTTTTTTTTAAACAAGTTTTTAGTCTGTAATCTGTTATTATAACAATACTAATTTTTTTCATTTGAAAATTTATTTTGTTATTTTACACTTTTTTGAGTTCACTACCATTTTTGTACTTGGCTGTTTTTTTTTGTTTTTAATCTTTCATATGCTTTTGTAATTCTATTATTTTTCTTTTTTTCATTTTTGATCTATTTTTATTTAACGCTTTGTCAAGTTCACTACTAATTTACAGTTGGGAGTTCTTTAGTTTGTTTTTGAACAATTTTTTAAGTTATTTCAGAACAATTATTATTTTTAATTATTGGAGATTCACTTTTTTAGTAATTTTTTTTACTTTTGATTTTTAGTGTTCCTCCGTATACCCTCTTTGGGTGACAGTTTTATTCCCAAGTCAGAGAAAGAATTTTTTAATTATATTTTTAAATAGTTAGTTATTTTAACATTTCTCGATTTTGAGGTTATATTTTCATTACTGCTATTGAAGAAATCTTCGAACAGCCCATACAAAACTAAAATACGCCCCAAACTTGAAAAATATTGATATCAAATATGCATTAAATTTAAATAGAGCTTTTTATAAAAGTCACGACCAAAAACATAACGTACACAAATAAATGTAAACACAGGCATCTGTCGGAGTTACGAGCAAGCAGCAACTGCATGAAGTATGCCGAAACTGTTGCCACTGAACGCAGTACGGTGGTATTTCCTGTTGTTCTATTGGTTGAATCGATATGATACAATAGCTTTTTTTTAGAATGTTAATATTTATATGAATATGCAAACGATTGAATTAAATTATAGCCTAAAACATAGTCTATTGGTGAAAGAATATATTTTTTAAATTTGATTAAGAGATTTTTCGTCATTTTGGCAAACATTCGGCTCTAAAAAATCTTCAAAATCAGTTGATCGCTGTCAATCGCATAACTCCCGTCTTTTTGCCCGTGCGAGTAGATGGGAGTAAAAAAAATGGAATATTCATTTATTGAAAAAGAAACCTATAAACATGGACAAATGGGACAAACGTGAGGACAAATTTTGAAGGGAACAAACGTATACATTTCTTGCCTTATGGTAAATGTAATGCTTCAAAGTTATCGTTTAATTTACGGGTTCATATTTATCGCGTCTTCGTGCTGAAGAGGCTCGAAAGCGAGAAAAACGAAAAGGGAAGAGAGAGAGAGAGAGAGAGAGAGAGAGAGAGAGAGAGAGAGAGAGAGAGAGAGAGAGAGAGAGAGAGAGAGAATGAAAAAATCTTGCTGAAATTGATTTATGCCCTAGACAGGGCTAACATACCCATTGTGTCGTTGAACTATTTCTTGTCGTATGAACAAATTGACCACCGGCCAGCGTAACCATTGTTGCTTTATTGAACAATGGTGCCTCGACGAAAATGCAACGAGCTCAACGGTCAACGAGCTTCGACCAGATGTAAAAGTCGGGACCGTTTTGTATTTTTTGAAACCCAGCCCTGATGCAACTTTTTCTTCACTTTTGTTCTCCGCCTGAGAAAGATCAGCTTTTATTTGCATCTGCTAGTCAATCGGTCCAATAAAATTCTTTACTCGCGTGCCTCTTCATAATACTTCTCTTGGATTATAAATGATTTTTCGTTGAACGTTCCCAGTCAAAATCCTGACGCATTGATTTTCAATTTAGGATTAACAAAGAATTAATAATTGAAACTCTTTATCAATTGGATTTGGGAACTACAAAATATTGTAGTTAACCTATTTATTAAGGCTACCTTCATGAACGTCGAATGACCTTTGGATGTGTTAGTTCGAAAGTAGCAGAGCAAGGTATCGTGATCTTGACAGTCAATCCGCACTTTTTATATTCTTTATTTTTTTAGGAGTCGGCAGAGCAGCTCTGAGGAATCAGCCGTGCTATTCAAAACAAGATTATGTAATGTCATTCATTCGGTATCGAATCACTTTCCCACCTGACAGATGTGACAGTCCCGCGAGTCTAAGATATATATACTTTCTATCATTCTGATTCCGAGTCAGGTAGGCACGTATATAGGAGCGGCTGATTCTACTATTCAACCGTCCATCTTGCTTGCAGAAAACTACCCGTTAAGGATTATACGATTTCAAAAGCCCATATTAGTGCAGGTGGTCCTTTATGATGAATAAAGAACAGTGGATAACATTTACCCTCGATGTTACCACTGATGGTCGTACTGTCGAGGTTCTATTCTCATTACGAATCAAGAATTTATTTTATAACCTCTCAGCTTTATTATTACTCAGTCTGCACAAAATAAAATTCGGATGGCAATTTTTTTACAACAGATTACTGATGTCATGTCGAACCCATTTTTCGCATTTGCTGAGAGTATGACATCTTAAGATTATTCAGTGAAAATGTTAAGTTGATCCAACGTATGATTTCAGAGATATACATGCAATGATTATGATAGGTCCTTCAATGTACTGAAAATAGACAACGGGCATGGTTAACAACAACCGGTCTTTACCAGTTTACTAAATATATAAAAGCTGAGCCTTACCTATATTTGTAAGAGATGTATATTGAACTATCGTGCTATTTTAAAGTAGTTTCCGAACAGTCGCTGATGTGAGTAATTTAATACATTGTATTTGTACATAGTAACTACATACATACGTCTTTGAATGCGTCTCTCTCAAAAGTATATTTTCAAAGTTAATGATTACTATTTGTCAAAAAACGTTCGACCGATCGAAATGAAATTTATACAATTTTTTCTACACATAAAAAATTAGTCCTCAATCGAAGGATTTCAATCTTCAAGGTATACTTTTTTCGTTGGTCGAAAAATAAGCGTATTTTTTAAGTACAGATCCCTAAGTACACTTTCAGAGACCGACAACCCTCGAAATGTTTTTTTTTTTTTTTTTCAAAAAAGCTTCGATTAAGCACTAGACAAACTAATTAAACTAACGTATTTTTCTTGTTTCATTGATTTCTGATCAACCAGCCAAGAGTGAAAGTGATCTCCGCAAAACACTGTTTCAAAAAAGAGTTCTACGCCACTATGAATAGCTCTATCAAAGATTTATATTTTCATCACACCTCTGCGGAAAGTTCGATTTCCCGTCTAGCGTAAGTCGAATTTTCCATCCCAAACCGCGTGCTTACCACCTTTGCCTTCAGCTCGGGTGGCAATTTCACACGCGGTTTGACGTAGCCTACGTTCCCTCCTTTGTGCGGTAATATACTATTTTTCAAGAAATGTTCACGACCTGTTCTTGAAATATTAGATAGTTACTTGGCAAAATATTGAGCAAAAGAAAAATATATTAATTATAAAAAAAGCAATTGCGAAGAAAGCTTTTTTTGAATCTCTGACTGCCCCTAATCCCTTAAGCAACGACCGTAACAAATAACCGGTAAGTAGATTAGGGAATTTCACAGCTCGTCGCTAAGCTGTTCCACTGTGAACTTCGTGGAACATCCGGAAAGAGTGGGAGTCCGAAAAGGGAAAAATGTGTGATCGACCTCTTCTAGGTACATCTGCTGCAATTGTGGTTGCTGCGCTTTTTTTCCCCCGTTGAACTATGATTTGTTATCCCTCGTTATGCAGGTTGCAGTGGGCATACTTTGGATGAAAACCTTTTCGTGCAGAGGAATTAACCACATTGAATTGTAGTTCAGATTTTCTATGAGCAGTTCTTACTACTAAATTGATTTTGCAATTCATTTTTTTGAAAACAAATGTTTTAATTAATTAGAATGCAGCTTAATTATAGATGGTAAGTCTTCTTTTAAACCTAGAACTTGGACATAAGGACTTTATAAATAAGAAAACTTAGGAACTTGGTTATTCCTATTTTTTAGTTTAATCCTTATTGATGTATCTAGAAGTTAAAGCCTGTAACCGAATGAAGGAACTTAGGGGACTGATTTAGTGGTATCTAAAACTTTGAACGATTCAGTAATAATGGCTTCCGACTACAGAAAGTTAATTAAAGAAGTTAGATGCGTAACTTTGTTGCGCATTGCCCGAGGTTTCTTGTTTTTCTAATCTACCGCCATAGGTGTTCCTTTTCCTGGACGTCATCTGGAAGTTCAGGGCCTAATTGACTTTATTGATTACTGAATCTAAGAATATATTTTAACGTTTCCGAATAAAATTCCGAGCGCTGTATGAAGAAATAAAGAGGAATGTTGATGTGATAGGTAGAGAAAGAGAAAAAAGAAACAGTAGCTTGGCGTCGAGCTGGCTCGCTTTGCCCTGCTGTCTTTTATTTCATTTACGTCTCTCCTCTCTGCTTCTCGACCAAATGCCCTTTATTCTTTCACTTCTTCTCCTTCTTCTTTTCTTACTTTATTCTTGTTGTACCTCTGCCTTTTCATCCGAATCTTCTTTTCCAACTGATAGAGAGAGAAAGAGATTTGTGCTCCACCGTCGTCTTTTTCTCCCCCAAGCTTCTTTGTAAGACGACAAAAGAACATCGCGGCAGAGTTAAGATGGCGGATCTGAAGGCAGCAACTGTGCCTTCCCTTCCCTTATTATTACCACGAGCAGAGAGACAAAATGAACCCGAATGATGGTACGGGAGGCATCATAATAAATGCCCATTCATTGGTAGACACCAAATGAGCTCCCGCGTCTTGTCCTATTGTCTCCGATACTTTTAATTTTCTTGTTTCGTTTCTCTCAGCCTTTCTCCCTACCTCGTTCCGATTATATTGCATAAACACACATCTCTATGTATATTTCTACCCACAATCCCTCCATCCTTCTTCTGCACCTTTGAAGACCTCGTGGCGTTTCAGCCTCCTTGAAAACTTTTGTCGGCTCCCAATGAGCATGTACCTTTTACCACTCGTCGGATTGTGAAAATATTATTGCATGATCTTCGCGTCATGCATAAATGCATTGATGGCCTCTTTTGTCAGGTTTCACCTCTTGCCACCGGCTGAACAAACAACGATATCCATACTATAAAGTCACAAGGGCTGATTAGACGATGAAGAGCGTACAACCACACATACACCAAACCAATAAATGACGCCTATCTAATTTCGGCTTCGACGAGGCAGGACTCCATTCCCTAAGCTTCCTTCTACGCAAATCACTTCTTTGCCGCTTAGCCTAACTAAGCTTTCGAACATAACACTGGGTCTAGGAGACCCTTACGCAAACTTTATCCTATATCCAAGCTATATTTTCGTCCCAATATTTTCAAAATTTTATTCCAAACGAACTCAAATGATATCAGGAAACACCAGTGATAATATATTATGGGTCATCCAGATCCACATGTGATGCTATCAAATGGATAATTTGGTGATATAATGTGTAACTGTTTGAATATAAAGTATAGGTATATATAGTTCAAAGGTCAATATCATACGAATGGCCGAGTTTAGGATTTTAGGAAGACAGATCGTAAGATTTTTATTGTCGCCTATACAACACACCGTACACAGTTCTATCCATGCGAAAAATTCTATTTCTGAAGAGGTAAATTAATATATATCACGATACACCCGAATAAATATATATTTAAATGATTTCGTATTTAGAGAAAGAACTTGCCATTTGTTGTTATTCGAAATAAAATATGCGTAGAATATGTACATAAATCACGGAAGGGAACGTATACTAGACACGCCTACGTATTGCATCTACGCTGTTCGAACAAGTGATGCAATAACTCCGCAAAATCAATGGGAATTATCATTATTTAGTGTCTATACGTAATCTTTCAACTAATTCAATTAATCAGTTAATTGTAAACAGAAGTTAAATTTGTAAGGTTATGGTAATTGGATTATTATGATTAAGATTATGGGTTTAGAACGTTCAAAAAGTAACAGGTAGGGAAAAACCAGTCGATTTACGTTTCCGACGGCAGGACAATGTGTCAGCAAAACTCTAGGAATGATGGAATTGAGATTTAATTTTTATGAGAATTATTAAATTAAATTTTATATTTTTGCTAAAGGTTCGGCGATGCATAAAAATTGAAGTGAAAATCGGAACATGGTCTATTTTTTATTTGTTTATAAATTTGTTTGGATGTGCTTGGTTTTTTTTGATATTTTCGCTTATATTTTTTTGGTTTTAACATTTCGAATTCTGGTCTAGATTGCTGCCTCTCGTAAAAACCAGTAAAACATAGAATTAGCACATTATTTTATTAATAGCATATATTTGAATAACCAGCCAATTGATTATTAAAGTAAGTTTTAAGGCCAAGTGCCATACCGGCTGAGCCGTTATGAGTGCGAAAGAGATAGATGCAAATTTCAAAAGTGAACATTTTTCACACTATTATTCGTCCGATCGAAATTAAAAAAGTCTTTGCCCATTTTTGCTATTTTTACGCGTAGGCTGACTCTTTAACCGACTTAAAAAAATGAGGAGGTTCGCAATTCGAACAGTTTCTTGAAATTTTTATGTATGCTCACTCAAAACTTATTATCAGATTCAAAAATTGTAATAAATCTTTTTTTGATTTAAGGAGGTAAGGAGGATCATTACGACGAATCCAACTTTCGGACTTAATTTTTTTATATTGTGTAGACATGTTAAATTTTTTATATGATGTAGACGAACACTTTATGCACCTATACCCAAAATTTAAACTACATTGACCGTTTTGCTTTTCCATACTAAAATTAAGAAATCGAGTGTTTTTTATTGATAAAGCACGTCGTCTTAAGGAGAATATCGATCGGAAATTGAATGATCACAGTTTTGCTGCTCATGTTACCAACTACAGTAATTGAAGAACGGAAATTTGGTAGATTAGACATAATAAATATTGTAAAAAATTGAAAAATGGAACTTTAACGTGTAGATCAAGCACTACGTTACGAGAAAGTTTCGATTTTCGATCAAAAAGGGAATAGCACCGATAAATTTGGCATGGCCGTACGTAACAGCTGATGCGATTGGCATACCTAACTTTACTTTTCATTGACTCCCGAGTCGTTGAGAATCTAATTCTTCAGTTGTTATTTTTTTTTAACGCATTATTTACCACGAATATGGCACATTAGAAACAATCACAATGAAAGATATGAATATTCGATACAAATTAGAATAGCTGCAGGCATTTTTTTTAAATTTAAGCTCTCTTTTGACTCCGGAGAACTAGTCGTACCTCCTTAAAGAAAGAACTCCTGTGGTGTTCCCATAATAACTTCGTCCCGATCTGAGAATGACTTAAATATTTTTATAAAAGTTCCATGTCTGCTGAGAATTCGATTTTTTTTTCTAAACAATGCAAAATTATAAAATATTATTAATCAAATCATTTCGCAAACTAAAAAGTATAACATGATTTCTTTACGAGCAAAGACAACTGAAAAATAAAAAATAAACTTTTTTACAAAAAAACCGACTTCAAAAATAGCCCTCAAAAGTAAAAGAAAAAATATATCAAAAGCCAATAATACGGTACCTTTCTTATATATAAAAAAAAAATTGAAGTCGGTGCCGAACAAATTAAAATTTATTGAAACAGAAAGGTTTAACTTGAAATTCTTACGCATAGGAATTGCCGATTGGAGTTTATGGTTTCTGTTTAATTTGTTTTTTGGCACCAAGTTTACTTATTTGTTTTAAATTTGGTCAAATGGTGTCGAAAATGTTTGCTTTCGAAAATTCGAAGCGAGTCTGATCCATATCGGCGATTGAATAGAACAAATATTCAATGAAACAATATTTACGAAGTATCATATCTCACCCTTTTCCATCAACCCCTATCAAGTAATTTCATCTAAATCTACAAAACGAACTGAAGTATATTTCTATTCGTCTTTCCAACGACGTTGTGTCTGTGAATGAAACGATTCAAGTTATATCCATGTTTCTCGATTAATGCCCATCACGTCTTTCCACTCTTTAATTCGACGAAATTTACCCCGTAGATAATATAGTTAATGCATCATCCGTCTTCCGGGCTATGAGATTCGGATTTTTAACAGGAATGTGAATGTGTTACTATAGTTTAGTTTGGCCGGAACAGAGTGAGAATCGCAATGAAACCCATAACTTCCATCAAAGTGTTAGTAAAATGATTGTGTAAAAATACCAAGGGAATGATAGCATATGGTGTTCGTCCATAGCCTGGCGTATCCATGACGTAAAATCGAACCTATCGTGATCGATATTCCATGTAGTCCCCCCCTCCTCCCGCTCATCAATCGCTGCATTGCTTGATGCACATGAATTCGTAATTCCCATGAGAGAGGAGTTTTTACGTCGTCGCAGGGACTCTAACAAATTGTCATTGTTCCCATACATAATAAATTGTTTCTTACTTTCGTTGGTACTGAAAGTTCGTTCATTAATCTCCCCTATACCTGTGAATATTAAAGCCACTACGCTGATGGATCTTACGTTGTCAGAAATGAAAGCGATCCATTAACCGCGACTAATTTCGCCGTAACGTAATACATTTGAAGAATTGTTCACGATTGCCCAACCGATCTGACATTTTGTCAAACGCTCCGGGACGATGGAAAAATGTCTTCAGGTTATATAATCGACGTGATCATGAAATATTCCGGTAGCTTACGAACTCTAGAAATGAAATCAGTGATTACTGTTGAACCTAAAAATAGTCAGAGTACAATAAGGGGACCAAAGAGGTTTAGGGATGAATGTGAGGTATAATTATGGACAAAAATGCATGATATCGATCATACACTTATTTTCATCATAAGAGTATATACTACAACAATAACAAAGAGATAATCGATTAGATTTTATGCTGGAAAGTCAATAATATAAACGTTTTAAAAATATCTAGAGGTGTTCCTTAAGCTTCTTCTATTATGGAATCGATTGTTGCTCTGGCACATGGTATACATAGATTAGAGGGTCGGTAGATCGATCATGAGGGTGCAGAGGTCATAACAAAAGTCACTATACGTCAGACCAAATTCTATTGAACTAAAATCACTGCTATGTGCCCCATTATGGTACATTGAGCCGAATTTACCATTATGTTACGCAGTTGGACTTTTTCGCATGGGTAAACATCCTGTCGTGTAAGACCACTCGAAATTCCTGTACATAGTACAAATTCTATACAAAATACCTCTGAGCGTACTAGGGGAGTCCAGTGAACATTGTACAATGTGGAGAATTGGTGAAAAACATGACAAAAATGGCCACCATTATGACATCTTTCTCAAATGTTTACATACGAAAATTGATACACGAAAACTATTCTATTCTGATTTCAATGCTCTATTTTTATCGCCTCCGAGAAACTTATTACCAATTTTAAAAAAGCTTTTCATTATTCAGAAGGAGAATCTCAATACGTAACCTTAAAAACGACCGCACGATAAGGCCCAAATAAACCCAATCATAATTCAGAATATTTTATATAGGATTTTGCTGATATGACACGAGACAAAGATTTGGAATTTATTAAGCTAAATTTGACCGAATCATTCGAAAATAATATTTTACCTTTAAGACCATTCCATTGATCGTCAATCTCTTCAAGTGTCATACATATTTGGATGGTGAAGCGGTAAGATGGAAGTATAAGTGAAACTCAAAACGGACAGTCACTTCTTTACCTAATGGTGTTTAAAGAGTTACTTTTTCATCAAGGGTGTCGTGTATTGAAGTGCATAACCATGACTAAGAAGGTAAAGCCATAAATAGCGAAAACAGCTGCACGCCGCTAATAGCTCGACACTGTCAACAAAGAGATACGAGGAGAGGAAAGAAAAAAAAAGAATAATAATTGAAAGCAAGAACTCCGAAGTAAGAGACACATCGATGGTTGATTCGGACCCATCGGGGAGAAGCAATGGAAGAAAAAAAATATAATATAATAAAATGATAAATAAAAAGGTAAGAGGCCCGGACAAAAACGTGTATAGTCACGTTGTTATATTGGTAGGTGACCTTTCCTCCATTCCTGCGACAAGGTTCTCTTCGTAAGTTCTACCGCTCTTTCAAACATCCTCAGTCCCAATCGGCTTGATGGCCGATTCGACCAGCTTGCATATAACATGATCAATTCTATTTACCTGAAGAGAGCCAATACACTTGCTACGCTGGAACGATTTATTATTTCGCCGAGTTTCATTCCCGCCGCCTAGCGAGACCAACACCAACACGCCCCACGCGCTTCTCGGCTTTAATACCCTCCTTTCTCTTCCTGAACCTCTCGGTATGTATTCATACCTCGTTTTATAATCAAAGCTATCCATTCTAATTAAGCGCGGTACGAATAAAAAAATCCTAGTCTCTGCTTTCGGGTGAATAACTTTTTGGATCGGACGACCGGCACGAGCTAAACTCATCACTAAACGATTCACATCGGATAGAAAATTAATAGTTGAAATTTTTTGTCCATTTCAATTAGATGATTATTTTCAATCCTCCAATTTTCAGAAAGAATCTAATCTCATGTTGGGTTGGTTCGTTCCCTTGTTTGGTACACTAAAAAATAAAATCAATTGTTGAGCGCTCATTGGCAAATTAGTGCAATTTGAACATTTTGACGCGTCTATACGCACACCAATCGATCCTTTTAAAAAATTTCCTTCTAAAAAAAAGCATGCATTTAACGAGATGATCTAGTAGTGAGTCCCACATTCCAAAATAGCAGATCTGCATTACATCAAAAGATGGTTAACTATTTTTTCCCCTGTATTCCACGGTAACTGGAGAAACTATGAGGTTTTGAATCTGAGAATTTACGTACCTAAACATTTGTTTCTTATCTTACAAAATAACTTGGACCTTCTCCGGCAAAGAAAGTGAATGTAAGTCCTTATTCACTTCTAATCTAATTAAAATATGCACCTGTAGGACAAAGAGGTCTAAATAAAATTACGATTTTCATAGCTTTGATCTGAATAAAATGGCCTATTTAGTATCAAGAGACTCGGCAGAGTCTCGGGATCAAGAGACTCGGTAGAGTCTCGGGACAAGTACATTGACAGCTCTGTCGTCTGCTGCCCCGAGGCTCGCCGAGTCTATATTATCTCTAAACAAGACGATTCGCGGTGGTGGGGGTAAACATTTTATGACGTTTTCGCTAATTGTAGAGCCTAGGAGTCATTTGGCGGCTTGAAAAGCGAACCTTTGACTAATTGAGCGATGCTCTTTCGATTGAGCCTAAAATCAGCACGATTGGTTGCGTAATTGCTGAGAAAAAACTTTGCACAGGCTTAGGATTATGCTCGATTCTACTATATTCAAGAATTTGCCGTGTCTGTATATGCGCTCAGACGACACAATCAAAGGCGTTTTGATGCCCATCAAAACCCATTTCCACAAAAGCCGGTTGGTCACGACGACTCGTCTTTCCTCTGTACGGAGCCAACATAAAGTTTGAACGTTGTTTTGACATAACGAAGTGCGGGACGTGCGAGCAATTTTATGGATAAATTTATAAAAAAAATCATTTCGTGGTTCAGTGTGGTGATATTCGATCGATCGTCCATATGACAGCTGACCAATATCTTTTTTATAACAGTCATGAGGTTATAAAGATCGCGGTCAATTTCAACTTTTGGTTAGAGTGGTGTTAATAGATAGACGAGTAAAGAGTGACTTTTATATAGATAGAAGATTGATGGTGGGAAAATAAAGTGTAATAATGAACCATTGAACAGTGCCTAAATAAATATTTTTTTAATTAAACCTAGACCCTACAATTTTTTTCCAAACTTAAACTCTGCTACAACGGAATCGAAAACGATCCCTTTTCTCTTTTACCATCAAAATGTTCCCCGAATGCAGTAATTAGATTTATTTAAAAACCACTCTCTTCGTTTTTTCTGTTAACCAAGAGAATGGTGTATGATAAACTCGTATTCGTTGAATATTTAATATCTTTGTCGTGAGGTTATAAAGATCGCGGCCAGTTTCAACTTTTGCTTAAAGAGACTTTTATTATAGATAGAAGAGTGATAGTGCAAAAATAAAGTGTGATTCAATAAATAAACTTTTGGACAGTGTCTAAATAAATATATTTTTTTATTAACCCTAAACCCAACAATCCATTTTTCTGAACGTAAACTCTAGAACGGAGTCGAAAACGGTGCCTGTTTACTTTTACCATAAAATGTTCCTCGGATGCAAAAATAAGGTTTATTTAGAAACCATTCTCTTTGTTTTTTTTTTCTTTTGATAACTAAGAGAAAGGTGTATGATAAACGCGTATTCGGTGAATACTTAATATCTTTGTTGGGAGGTTATAAAGATCGCGGTCAGTTTCAACTTTTGATTAAAGTGACTTTTATCACATTACCGATGGAAGAGTAATAGTGCAAAAATAAAGTGTGATTCAATAAATAAACTTTTGAACGGTGTCTAAATAAATATTTTTTTTTATTAACTCTAGTCCCAACAATTCATTTTTCCGAACGTAAACTCTAGAACGGAGTTGAAAACGGTGCCTCTTCTCTTTTACCATAAAACGTTCCTCGGATGCAATAACAAGATTTATTTAGAAACCATTCTCTTTTTTTTTTTTTAACTATATAAGGGAATGGTGTATGGTAAACTCGTATTCGGTGAATAATTAATATCTTTGAATAGTTGTTAGGTTATAAAGATCGCAGCCAGTTTTATTTGGTTAAAGTGAAACTTTAGGTTAAAGTGATTTGAATATGTAAACAGAAGAGCGATAGAGTGCGGAAATAAAGTGTAATTCAATAAATAAACTTTAGAACAGTGCCTAAATAAATAATATTTTTTTAACCCTAGCCTCAATATTCCAATTTTCCGAATGTAAACTCTACAATGGAGTAAAAAACGGTGCCTCTTCTGTGTTACCATAAAATGTCCCTTGCATGCAATAATAAGGTTTATTTGGAAACTACTCTCTACGTTTTTTATATAACCGAGAGAATGGTGTATGATACCACTCTAGGTTTGAATTATACATAGTTTTAAACCACCCTAGAGTGGTTAAATACATGAAAATACTATTTGCACTTGCAACCCAAAATGGAATCAAGTGACGCGAAATAATTTTGAGTGAAACGATATTTGATTCGAGAAAAAAAAATTCATAAGTACTTTACCAATTTTGTTTCCCCTATTGCTCATGAGATATAATTCGTGATCAATAAACGTTATAAAAGAAAAATCATGTGGCACTTCGACCGAAATTCTTTTTTCCAATCACACTTTTGCTCTCGAAATTTGGTGCGCATACGTTTTAGGGTTCCGTACTCAAAGGGTAAAACGGGACCCTGTTACTAAGACTCCGCAGTCCGTCCGTCTGTCTGTCTGTCCGTCTGTCACCAGGCTGTATCTCATGAACCGTGATAGTTAGACACTTGAAATTTTCACAGATGATGTATTTCTGTTGCCGCTATAACAACAAATACTAAAAAACAGAATAAAATAAATATTTAAGGGGGCTCCCATACAACAAACGTGATTTTTTGCCGTTTTTATAGATAATGGTACGGAACCCTTCGTGCGCGAGTCCGACTTGCACTTGGCCGGTTTTTTTGTTTCAAAATCTCGTTTCGTTATGATTACTTTTATTGAAAAACTTTTGGTGCATTCTGATGATATTGGAGTGATTTCTCGGTATCATTTTTTATGGAATATTTTCCGATCCGTTGATCTGTTGGAATGGATGTTTCAGTGTAATATTTTTTCAAATTTTTTTACAAAATCAAAAAAAATTAAAGTTTTGATACTAGTTCGTGGTTCTTTTATCAAGAGACTCGGTAGAGTCTCGGGATAAGTACATTGACAGCTCTGTCGTCTGCTGGCCCGAGGCTCGCCCGAGTGTATTATCTCAGAATAAAACGATTCGCCGTGGTAGGGGTAAAAACTGAAATTCATTTTCTTTAATTACGAAGCTCAGGAGGCATATGATGATTTGAAAATTGAACTGGAGATTTATTACGAAAAAATACTTCGATTGAGTATTAAATCAGTACGATTGATGCCATATTTGCTGAGAAAAAACTTTGCACAGGCTCAAGATTATGCTAACATCGAAGTATCGGCATGTCTGTATACGACGCAATGAAAGGCCTGTTGACGCCTTCCGAGCTTGTGATTGGCCATTCCGTTAGATCTTTCTCGTTAGATCTGCAGTTTTTATTTTCCACACTTAACTCTACGAGGGAAACGAAAGCGATCTCTTTTCTCTTTCGCGATTAAATGTTCCTCGTATGAGATTTCTTAAGAAATCATTCTTTTCGTTTCTTTGATAACTATGAAATGGTGTACGTTGAACTGTTAATCATGATTGGCGTGAATCGATGTAAATTTGGAAAAGAAACTATAAAACTAATAATGAGTGTCAAAAAAATGTATATGGCAAAATTTGTTATTATCATGCCGAGTTTTGAGCAGTGTCTAATGAATATTTTTTTCAACTCTACACCGTTGACAATTTATTTTATTGGTCCCTTTCCTCTTTATTATAAAATGTTCCTTGCTTGCCATAATAAAGATTTGTACATCATAAAATGTTCCTTGCATGGTCATTGTTGGTCCATTTCAAAAGATTTTCGACGTCGTTTTTCTATCCAAAATATGGTGTAGAATTATCTCGCCTTTGATGAATTAATAGACAAATTCACTGTCAACCTGCATCTGGATATATATGGATGCCTCTGGATGATAACCGTAGTAAGTAATGATATATCTTTATGTGAAAATGGCTTGTATAATATATCTTTATGTCTAAAGACTATGGCGGTATATACTCCATATCCTGGTATTATCAAAATTTGTATCTTCGGATTGCAACGAATACCTATAGACTCTAAAAATTCTGCGAAGCGACAAATGTACCAAGTATTTCCACTTCTTGGCTCCAATTGTAGCATTATGAATTGAACATTTTGTTATGAAAATTCTTCGGTTGCTCATTTGTCAATGGGATCAAAAATATTGTCTTTGGAACACCATGGATATATGCAATATTTCAGAATTTTGTTTGGCTCAATATGCTCTATATTTTTTCACATTCCCGCTTTAGTTGTAGCATAATGAATTTAAAAAAATTATTTCAGAAAGTCTTCCGATGTGTTTTTTCTGACATTATCAAAATTTATATCTTTAGATTGCAATGAATGCCTACAGACTTTAGAAATTGTGTGAAGCGACAAATGTACCAAGTATTTCTACTTTTTGCCTCCGATTTTAGCATTATGAATTGAAAATTTTGTTATGAAAATTCTTCGGTTGCTCATTTGTCGATGAGATAAAAATTATTATCTTTGGAATGCCATGAATATATGCAACATTTCAGAATTTTGTTTGGCTCAATATGCGCTCTATTTTTTCACTTCCCCACTTTAGTTGTATTAAGAATTTTGAAAAATTGTTTCAGGAAGTCTTCCGATGTGTTTTTACTGATATTATCAAAATTTGTATAATTGAATTGTAATGAATACCTACAGACTTTGAAAATTCTGTGAAGCGACAGATGTGCCAAGTATTTTCCCTTTTTGGTTTCGATTATGGCATTAGGAATTGAAAATTTTGTTATGAAAATTCTTCGATTACTCATTTGTCAATGGGTTAAGAATTGCTGGCTTCAGAATGCCACGCATACATGTAAAATTTCAGAATTTTGTTGGGCCCAATGTGCGCTACATTTTTTCAATTCCCTAATTTAGTTGTAGCATAATGAATTTTGAAAAATTGTTTCAGGACGTCTTCTTATGTTTTTTTTACTGATATTATCAAAATTTGTGTCATTAGATTGCAACAGATACCTACAGATTTTGAAAATTCTATAAATTTACAAGTGTACCAAGTATTTCCACATTTTGGCTGCGATTGTTGGACTATGAATTAAAAATTTTGTTATGAAAATTCTGCGGTTGCTCATTTGTCAATGGGATCAAAATTATTGTCTTCGGAACGCCATGAATATATGCAAAATTTCAGAATTTCATTTGGTTCTATTGAGCTATATTTTATCACTTCCCCACTTTAGTTGTATCATAATAAATTTTGAAAAATTGTTTCAGGAAGTTTCAGGAAGGATGTGTTTTTACTGATATTATCAAAACTTGTATCATTGAATTGCAACAGATACGTACAGACTTTGAAATATCTGTGAAGTGACAAGTGTGCCCAATATTTCCACTTTTTGGCTCGAATAGTGGCATTATTAGGACTTGAACATTTTATTATGAAAATTCTTCGGTTGCTCATTTTTGGATGGGATTAAAATGTGGCTTCGAAAAGTAATGGCTACATGCAAAATTCATAAACTTTATTGAGCCCAATGTGTGGTATGCTTAAGTTGTGGCATGATTAATTCAAAAAATTGTCAGAAAGTCTTTGGTTCCTTTTTTTCTGGAAGTATAAAAATTTGTTTCATTGGAACGCAACGTATACTTACAATCTTTGGAAATTTCCTGAAGCAACATGTGTGCTCAGTATTTCTACTTTTTGGCTCCTATTGTGGCATAACGAATTGAATAATATTTTCAAAAAGATTTGCTCTACGGATGCTCTGGTTGTGATGGTACGAAAATTTGCACGAAGATAATGCAACTGGTCCAACTCAACTCGATCCATTTTCTTGGGCATAGTATTGATCTAAGTTTGCCCGCTTTATTGAATTTATTGTTTTAAAATATCCATAACATACTTTGTGAACTTTTCAAAATTCAAAGATAATATTAAAATATCTGTAAGTTCTAGTTTTGAGGCTTTCACAGCCATTATTATTATAAATGGTATTTGCAAATATCATAATTTCACCTTGTTGATAAAAATAGGAATGAAGAAATGCATAAACTTTTTTTACAATGGATTCGATACGTTTTCTGTCCAATTACGTAAAACTGGTTCTTTGATGTTTCATTTATCTAGAGCGGAAAATTTCGGAAAAAAATCTGCCTTCCATTTTTATCGACGGGATAATTTTTTCATTGATATTTACATGAATCCAAGTAGTACTGCGAGTTGTTCTACTTGGATTCATTAAAATTTTAACGAAAAAATTATCCCGACAAAAAGATGCGATATTTGGTTCTCAATAACCCAGATCAATACGCATAAAATGAATGATTTTTTACGAATCGAGATCAAACCAATGTGGACGAATATTTATTCACATCACATTTTATGGTCGATTGCCGGAATTACGTTTACGATAGTTGCTTTTATCTCCTGTAATTAATTCAAAAAATTGTAGGACCTTCAAAGCTCATAAACTTTATTGAGCCCAATGTGTGGTATGCTTGAGTTGTGGCATGATTAATTCAAAACATTGTCAGAAAGTCTTTGGTTCATTTTTTCTGGAAGTATAAAAATTCATTTCATTGGAAGGCAACGTATACTTACAAACTTTGGAAATTTCCTGGAGCAACACGTGTGCTCAGTATTTCTACTTTTCGGCTCCTATTGTGGCATAACGAATTGAAAAATATTTTCAAAAAGATTTGCTCTACGGA
The DNA here is from genome assembly GCA_963989365.1 of Rhimphoctona megacephalus. Classification (NCBI taxonomy): domain Eukaryota; kingdom Metazoa; phylum Arthropoda; class Insecta; order Hymenoptera; family Ichneumonidae; genus Rhimphoctona; species Rhimphoctona megacephalus. Next base: position 5,921,179 of record OZ022423.1, read on the forward strand.
TGCTCTGGTTGTGATGGTACGAAAATTTGCACGAAGATAAGCAACTGGTACAACTCAACTCGATCCATTTTCTTGGGCACAGTACTGATCTAAGTTTGCCCGCTTTGTTGAATTTATTATTTTAAAATATCCATAACATACTTTCTGAACTTTTCAATATTCAAAGATAATATTAAAATATCTGTAAGTTCTAGTTTTGAGGCTTTCACGGCCATTATTGTTATAAATATCAAAATTTGTATCATGGGAATGTAGCCGATACCTACAAACTTTCAACATTTTGTGAAGCGACATGTGCGCCAAGTATTTCCACTTTCTGTCTCTGATTGTGGCATTATGAATTGAAAAATTTATTGCCAAAAGTCTTCTGCTGCTCATTTTTGGATGGGATTAAAATTTCCGTCCTCGGAACGCAATAGATACATTCAAATTTTGTGAACTTTGTTGGGCTTAAAGTGCAGTAAGTTTTTTCACTTTTCATACAAATATAACAAGAATATACTGCTATTTAATATGTTTCTTTGATAAACACAAATTCAAATTGCTACAAATTCTATGGAAGAGTGCTGACTGCTCTAATCTTGCCCTCAAAAGCTTTGTAAATTTTTGTATCGGACTCCCAGTTCCCGACTTATTTTAGTCTGATTCCAGAAAGGTAAATCGAAATGTCAAAACAATTTGACTGGCTCGAGAATAAAAAAAATGCCAAATTGAAAATTCCAAAACACGTGTCCCTTTATTTCATGGGGAAAAAACCAGACTCAAAGTAGAAGGGGTCAGGGTGTGGAAATGAAAAAGCGATAATTTCCGAATATTATCTTTTTCTAATCTATATAAAGCGAGATGTTCGAAAAGAACGAGAAAAAACGAATCATATCATGCATAAAAATCCCCCTCGCGGAAAAAACGTAGACAAGTACATTTGTTGACCGCCGTTCCCATATTTTTCCACGAATATACATACACTGCAAAAACCTTTTCTCGCAAAAATCCCTGAGAAAATCAAATCCTATCAAAAACTAAGAAAAGAGACCACTCTCAAAAAATGTATCAAATAAATTCAAATCACACAAAACAAAATGAGTTAATCCTCGCGAAAAGCTAAGGTTGGGTTTCGCAAAAAGTTATAAAATAAATTGAGTTATACTAAAATATATGTGGCCAAATATGGGAGGCTTTATCGTGTGACAAAATCTTTAAATAATGTTGAATGTTGATAGAGAAAAGAATCAAGTTCGAAAATGCAGTTGTTTTACCTACCAGAATGAAAATAACAACTCTGTATCAATAAGAGTCTGAAGCAAAAAAAGTTTGCAAACGAAAAAAAATTAGATGAAAAAGAATTTCGGCCGAAGTACTTGGCGAGGTTGTCACCATGACCGATACATTATGTAAATTAAGTGAAAAAACATTTGTCAAGTACTTCGGCCGAATTTTTTTTTAATCTAATTTTTTTCTATGTTTTATAAAACAATTTGTAAGTCAAGGACGATGCATCATATTCTTCCGTCATTTCATCTTTGAAAGAATAATAATTCTGAGGCTTCTGACAGTAAAGTTAAATATAATTATCTATTTATAGCTTAGACCGAAATTGCTAATATCCTCGCTGCCTTTTCGCCCATAAATGCCTTATTCTAATACACAACTTGAAAGCTAACGATAAAGTATTTAATTTTCTGAAATGTTGCCTTGGGGAAAAACTGGTACTTGAGGTCTCTTCTATAACACTTTCCTGCTAAGCTATAATCGAATAATAACCTATCAAAGAATTACTAACATCTCGAAAATACTTCGAGTCTGTAGTTAACTCTTTTGAAAACATTATAACTTTTTTCTTATCACAGGAACGAAACGCTGCTATATTTAAACAACCTCAATAACAATGAATTTATGGTAGAAAATCTGTCTCATTCTCTTATGTCGAATTAGTAGTGTGAGCAGTACTGATTCCTGACATTGAAATAAATCGATGATGTAATGATGCAAACACCTTGTAAGTTTTTTTGTTATATACATACTCTATTGGAGTCTATATAAAGCGAAATATATGAAAATACTATAGAAAAAAGAAGTGATATCAAATAGCAAAAATCCCCTCCCGGGGAAAAAAAACCTGGACAAGTACATTGGTGGTCCCTCGTTTCCCTATGATATCACAAAAAAACCAAAACCCCACATACATTTTTTTTTTTAAATCTTTACTAATTTTATTCATATCTTGGAGGGAAACCAACCATGTAGATCACAAAATATTCGGCCAAAAAACCAGACTTCACAATAAATGTTACTTTGAATTTATTTCCACAGAACAAAACAAGAATTATTACATTAAAAAATCAGCATTATCAAGATGAGAAAAATACCACTTATAATTGGTGTGTAAGAAGTATCAATAGTCTAGAAAAAAAATGAAAAAAGGTAGACATCCACGTTACGTGCAGCAGTAAAATTTATGATATCAGTACTAGGACAAGTATTTCTTTGGTGATTGAGAAGATATCAACATGGACGTACCGGCAACGTAGGGCATGCAGTTGGTGCATTGCTTCTGGGATCTCCTAAGTCGAGTAGCTACTTTTGTTTTGGTTATAGCGCGACCAATGTTGCCAAATAGTATTTACTTATGTGACCTAATGAAACAACATTGCCCGCACGGTGGCTTAAATAACGAAAAACAAGCAGGAACAGGAAGTTTCGCATAAGATCCCATGCTTTTGTAATGTTAAAAAAAAAAACTTTAATTTAAGTCTGTACATGATAGCACAGTTTTGTTTGATTGGTAATAATTTGATGAACGTTCACCACTGTACGTTGAGCTTATACGTACAGAGTACTTGTCCGTCCCATAACTTTTTATTAAAATTGCTCATTCAAGTGAAAATCAAATTGGAGGTGCTTTTCGTTGCATGCGTTGCTTTTCGCCGTCAGAAATTTATAAGAAAATCAATTCTTCTGCGAATTGCAGAATGGCCTTGTATCATACGCAACATTCGACGTCGATTCAATCGGAATAAAATGGTGTTCGTAGTCATCATAAAATTGCATTAACATAAAGTGCAGTCAGTTATGAAATTTCTGAAAATGCGACTCAGTAAACCATTGCCAGCAATGTAGCGTATGATACTTTCGAAAACTACTATTGCCAGCAATGAAAGTTATTATACTTTGGAAAGCTACTATTTATTAGTAGAAGATCTAAGTAACCACTGGTGAATGGTCAAAAGATCAATGCAGGCTATGAATGCACCGTCAAATTTGTATCCAAAGTTTTAAGATCACGCAAATTTCACACAAAATAATCCCCCTCCGTTCGTTTCCTTTTGACGTTCTTGGGCGCCAGCTATCAAAATAGCCCTTTATGTTTTGAAAATGAGAATTTAAACCGTTATGCGGGATTAATCATAAAAAAATAAAAATTAAATAAGACAATACCAACAATGAAAAAGTGCGTATTTATAACCCTTGATTTTTGAGAGAGACCCCTGATTTTTACTGGAATGAGCAATTTTAATTAAAAGTTATTGGCCGGACAAGTACTCTGTGCGTATACGCTCAACGTACGGTGGTGAACGTTCATCAAATTATTACCAATCAAACAAAACTGTGCTATCATGTACAGACTTAAATTAAAGTTTTTTTTTTTTAAATTACAAAAGCATGGGATCTTATGCGAAACTTCATGTTCCTGCTTGTTTTTTGTTATTTTAGCCACCGCGCGGGCAATGTTGTTTCATTAGGTCATATAAGTAAATACTATTTGGCAACACTGGTCGCGCTATAGCCAAAACAAAAGTAGCTACTCGACTTAGGAGATCCCAGAAACAATGCACCAACTGCATGCCCTACGTTGCCGGTACGTCCATGTTGATATCTTCTCAGTCACCAAAGAAATACTTGTCCTAGTACTGATATCGTAAATTTTATTGCTGTACGTAACGTAGATGTCTACCTTTTTTTATTTTTTTTCTAGACTATTGATACTTCTTACACACCAATTATAAGTGGTATTTTTCTCATCTTGATAACGCTGATTTTTTAATGTATTGATTCTTGTTTTGTTCTGTGGAAATAAATTCAAAGTAACATTTATTGCGAAGTCTGGTTTTTTGGCCGGATATTTTGTGATCTATATGGTTGGTTTCCCTCCAGGATATGAATAAAATTAGTAAAGATTTAAAAAAAAAAATTATGTGGGGTTTTGGTTTTTTTGTGATATCATAGGGAAACGAGGGATCACCAATGTACTTATCCAGGTTTTTTTCCCCGTGAGGGGATTTTTGCTATTTACATATATATGAGGCATTCCACATCATTTCGAGCGGCCGTGGCCTCGACCATTTTTTGTTTTCCTGAAATTTTTTATAAAATAATTTATAAAATGGACGGAATATCTACACCAATTTTTAGATTTTTTATCTCCCGTCTTTTAAGATTTACAATTTTTTTTTAATTCAGATTTTAGAAAGTTCGGAAACGTTCTATCGCCGATATCTTTGAAACTAATTAACATATCGACAAATGTCAATACATCGACATTTTTCATTTTGGTTCATACTTTTATGAAAAAAGGGAAAAAATATGAATCATCGTTGTCAACGTTTTTTCTGCATCTGAAATGAAAACTATTTTTTTTAAAAACGATTGCCATTTTTAATTTTTTTCAAAAAAATCTCTAAAATAGTATGACCAATTATACGATTTTTAACGCTGATCCGATTGTGGGCCCATTTTTCTTTCTATTTTTTGTTGAATAAATTACATTTTTTTTATAGAAATTTGAAGTTTTTTGTATGAATCATATTATAATCAAAGATATAACCAATTGCGTGATTTTTAAGCCTAGTTTGATTGTGACCAAATGGTTGTTTCCAATTTTCTTCAAAATTTTTTTTGTTAATTTTTTTCATCATTTTTTTATTACTAGTAATACTGGTAAGTATTACTTATAGTACATATATATAATTAGTAATTATAGTACTTATTTTACAATTTTTAGTCAAATCCAATAAGTTAAAGAATTTTTTTTCCATTGCTTTCTTAGAAAAAATAATAGAAATTATGAATTATGTGAAAACTTCTATTATTTCTTTTTTAGAATTTTTTTTTTCCATTACTTTCCTAGAAGAAATAATAGAAATTATGAATTATGTTAGAATTTATGAATGAAAGAAATGCAAATTTTAGAATTTCTATTAATTCTTCTAGAAAGTAATGGAAAAAAATGTTTAACTTATTGCATCTGATTAAAAATGGTAAAATGAGTACTATAATTACTAATTGTAAATGTGTACTATAATTAATACTTACCAGTATTACTGGTGATAAAAAAAAATTTCGACGAAAATTGGAATCCCTTTTGATCACAATCAAACTAGGCTTAAAAACTATGCAATTGGTTATATCTTTGATTAAAATATGATTCATACAAAAAACTACAAATTGCTATAAAAAAAATTTAGTTTATTCAACAAAAAATGGAAGGAAAAATGGGCCCACGATTGGACCAGCGTTAAAAATTGTATAATTGGTCATACTATTTCAGAGATTTATTTGAAAAAAATAAAAAATGGCAATCGTCTTCAAAAAAATAGTTTTTACTTTAGATGCAGAAAAAATATTAACAACGATGATTGATAATTTTTTTTCTTTGTTTTTCATGAAAGTATGAACCGAAACGAAAAAAATCGATATATTGACATTTGTCGATATGTTGATTAGTTTAAGAGATATCGGCGTTGGAACGTTTCCCAACTTTCTAAAATCTGAATTTTTTTGAAAAATTGTAACTATTGAAAGACGTGAGATAAAAATCTAAAAATTGCTGTAGGTATTCTTTTCATAGGGTACTATTTTATAAAAAAAATTAAAGAAAATTAAAAATGATCGAGGCTACGGCCGCTCAAAATGGCGTGGATTGCCTTATATACTGCATGTATTGTAACGCTTTTTTTCGTCTCAGCATTCAAATTAGCGTTCGTTCACAATACTTTCACGACGTCCCATGTTGAAAATTATTAGGGTAGGCCGAAATAAATTTGGAGCCCGTAAGGGTCGAAATGTGGATTCTTTACTGGGAACTTCCACGCCAAAGCCAAACAAGGCCTTAGAAGGGGAATAACATGGCTGGTTGAGTTTACAAGAAAATGCTTCAGTGAGGAAACTTAAGGACATGGACGGACATTGTTAAGGTAGCCTTAAATTTATCGTCCTAATACTGCCAGGCTAGAACCCGATCGGGAAATGTCGGGAACACCAATATTATTAAAAAATGATGCGTTTGAGTTAAATTTTTGAGGATCTAGCCCGTCTTCATCAGAATAGCTCTCATTAAAATAAATTGCAATATTTCAGATCAAAACTGATGTAGATTCCTCCGATTGGACCAAAAATTTGAATTTGCTTTTTTCATTTCAATTCATAAACAAACGTATTTTTTTTAAGCAATAAAGCTTATTTTTGCAACATCGAATATGTTTAGTTATTTATGGACAATTAGAAATAATTATTTAATAATAAATAAATAATAAATAATCATTATTATTTCACAATAATAATAAAATATAAACCATAATTGTATTTATTATTACATTAGTCATATAATAATAAATATTATTCTATGTATTTTTTATTAATAATTCAATTCATTATCATTTATACTTGATATTATTGTTATTGTTAATTGGAATTTAAGTTTACTGTGACTATTAAGAGTCGCGGTAGCGACTTGAGACAAGTACATTTAAAAGTGAGTCTCTACAAGACACTTTTACAGGAAGCACCACGATTCTACCTGTTTTCGAAAATTGTTTCTTTAATATTTATTAAATAACAGCGTTTTGGAGGATTATTCAAGTTCACGTATTTTTTTTTCTTTCGATCGCGACTAATTAGAACCTCGTATCTTAAAGAGTATTGATAATATTAATTTTTATTTTTTTAATCGTTGCTCCGGGAAATTCAGCTTTTTTAGCACACATTTTTGATACTCAACTGTTTTTTTCGCAGTTGCTGTCTAGTGATACTAGTGATATTGGTATAAAACTCTGGTGATATTCGATCGATCATACATATGACAGCTGACCAATATCTTTCTTAAAACAGTCGTGAGGTTATAAAAATCGCGGTTAATTTGAACTTTTGGTTAGAGTGGTGTTTATAGATAGATCGATAAGTAAAGAGTGACTTTTATCTACAGATAGAAGAGTGATAGTGGGAAAATAAAGTGTAATAATAGACTTTTGAACAGTGCCTAAATAAATCATTTTATTTATTAAACCTAGCCCCTACAATTTTTTTTCCGAACGCAAACTCTACAACGCAGTCGAAAACATTTCCTTTTCTCTTTTACCACAAAATGTTTCTCGAATGCAATAATAACGTTTATTTAGAAACCATTCTCTTCGTTTTTTTTTTGATAACTAAGAGAATGGTGTATAATAAACTCGTATTCGGTGAATATTTAATATCCTTGGACAGCCGTGAGGTTATAAAGATCGCGGTCAGTTTCAACTTTTGGTTAAAGTGACTTTTATTATATAGATAGGAGAGTGATAGTGCAAAAATAAAGTGTAATTCACTAAACTTTTGAGCAGTGCCTAAATAAATAATTTTTTTTAATAATCCTAGCCCCAACAATCCATTTTTTCGAACGTAAACTTTAGAATAGAGTCGAAAACGGTGTCTCTTCTCTTTTACCGTAAAATGTCCCTTGCATGAAATAATAAAGTTTATTTAGAAACCATTCTCTTCGTATTTTTGATAACTGAGAGAATGGTGAATGACAAAAATCGTATTCGGTGAATATTTAATAAAAAAAACTATAAAACTAAAAACGAGTATCGAAAAAATGTAAAAACAGTTTTTATCGAATCAAGTTTTGAGCAGTGCCTAATAAAATAAATATTTTTCTATCAACTCTAGACCCCCTACAATTTATTTCTTCCAACGGAAACCCTACAACAGGGTCGAATACGACCCCTTTCCTCTTTATCATGAAATGTTCCTCGCACGCAATAATAATAAGGTTTATTTATTATAAAATGTTTCTCGCACGCAATAATAAGGTGTATGCAGAAACCATTTTCTTCCTTTTTTGATAACTAAGAGAATGGTGTATGATAAACTCGCATTTGGTAAATTAAAAGTCGCGGTAGCGGCTCGAGACGAGTATATTTACAAACGAGTCTCTACAAGACACTTTTATAGGAAGCACCGCGATTCTACCTGTATTCAAAAATTGTTTCTTTAATATTTATTAAATGACAGCCTTTTGGAGGATTATTCTGGTTCACGTATTAAAAATTTTTTTTTTCTTTCCATCGCGACTAATTAGAACCTCGTAGCTCTAAAGCGTATTGATAATATTAATATTTTTTTTAAACGTTGTACGGGAAAATTCAGCATTTTTTCACACAAATTTTTGATGCTCAACTGTTTTATTCGCAGTCGCTGTCTAGTGATACTAGTAATATTGGTATAAAGTTCTGGTGATACTGAAGATCTGTCGTGGATGTGATAGCTGACCAACATTTTGTTATCAGTTTTGACTTTTGTTAGAGTAATAATTTTTAAAAGTTAATAGGCCTTAATGTATTTTACTATTCATGCTTTTATGATTTTAATTTGTTTTTGTAAAGTTTAGACTTAATTTTTGATCGGATTTAAATTGGCATCTTTTGTGAGATTATGATTTCATTAGTAAGTTTTTGTAAGGCTCTCTTAAAACTTTTTTTGAGTTTTTAATTTATTGAAAAAGATGTTGTGGGGTTCTCCTATAATTATTCGAGAGATTTGAAATGAATTAAAGAATTTTTGCTAGGTTGCTTTTTTTGGGAGGAAATCTCTTTTATAACTTTTTGTTAGAGTTTCATGTTCAGAAGGGGATTTTTTACCGGAACAACTATTTGGGGAGAGTAAATTAATGTACTTGTCTCAACTTTTTTTTACAGCATTCATGCTGTTTTTTTTTGCGTTTCTGTCTTACTTTGAGAACTCTGTCACTTATAGATTCATTAAATATACTAGGTGACACGTCGAAATAACATCAAGTCAAAATAACTCACGCCAAAATAACATGCAAAAATAACACAGAATAAGAATAACACGCGACAAAATGACATACCAAATATTGTAATCGTAACACATTGGTGTTGTGGTTGTTATTGTAAAACCATATACTATTGAAACCTATGGTGGTTCAAACCTAGGGTGGTTATGACCTAAAAATCGGCAAAGGGGCGCGAAGCCCCCCATCGCCCAAGTCCATGAAATTCCACTATTGGCACCTGAATTTTATACTATTACATTTGGTCATATATTATTTACACACTTTTCTAACTCCTGGAATGAACTTTTTTATTAATTTTTTCACATTTGAAGACCCCCCCCCCCTTAATATTACATGTTACATTATTTTTTATTCATAACAATGTCTAAAAAAAATTTGGACCAATTTGGAACTGGAGCCGCAAAGAAGTATCACTTTTTAATTAATTTTTATTCATTTGATGTTATTTTGACGGTGTGTTACTTTGACGCTCTGTTATTTCTATGCTATGTTATTTTGACGCTGTATTATTTTGACGTTGTGTTATTTTGACATAGTATCTATACTGTGTAATATGTACATGACGTATTTGCAGCATACGTTACACTTTTGAATCAAACTTTCTCAACTAGATAATAGTGTAATGGGTAGCGTGCGCGTTGGGTCAAAGATCAATAGATAAGCCGGATTGAATCCCACAGTGGAGGTAAGAAAATTTTTCCGCACAAGCTGATATCCGGAGTAATGCAAATACTGAAATAAAATGAACTATGATCAGATATGCAATTCTAATCATAAAAAAAATATTTTTATTAACATTTATTTTTTGCTAGAGCTCCAGTAGGACTTCTTTTAAAGGCACCACGACCTTTTTGCTCGGTTGGGCCCCTGTTGACAAAGTGTAACTGGCCCGCAAGGGGCCTTTCGGGCTTCCATATTGGGTACCCTAACGGAGTAAGGGAAAAATAATCAGGGCTTAGCCAAGGCCCTAATTGAATTTCCACACGGGCACTTTTTTTACATGTTTTATTGCATGTAAATTTTCCGTACTCCTGTTACAAAATTTTTACGTATCAATGTTACATATTTTCTGTGATATCAGTCATTTTCCGTATTATCTTCATCACATAGACGGAGGTAGCATAGAAAACTGCTTGACTATATAATATTTACATCTTTTAGTGATGTAGCTAACATGTATCGATAGTATGAACTCCATCTCATTTATGAATATAAGGGAAAATTTACATCTCTGTGACAACAATTATATGGCATATTTGTTATATTTTTGGTTACGTAAAGATTTCGCAAATGATCTCATCTGTGTTTGCTGGGTATATACAGTGGCGTGCAAAAGTTTCGGGCCACCCTATTTTTTATGCACATTGAACAGAAATATGGTGGTGGAAGGAAAATAAACGAGTAATGATAACACGTAATCACTTATATTTAGAAACAATAGGTTGTATATATTGATATCGATCTTAAATCATTAATTGTTCAACAATTTTTTATGACTGGTTGTGCAAAAGTATTGGACCGCGTACTTTTGGATATGAAAAAAATAACAAAAAACTTAAAAAATAAGGAAGCATGTCTGGGTCTTCTCCACTCGACTCAATACTTTGTTGCCATACCCTTAGCAGCGATGACTGCAGCGCACCGGCGAGGCATAGACCCAATTAGTTGTTTGATTCGTTCTTGTGGCAATTTTTCCCATTCACTTCGCAAATGGTTCCACAATTCCGTTTTGTTGGAGTAATTTTTCATTCCAACACGATGCTTGAGGTCTTGCCACAGGTGTTCAATAGGATTTAAATCCGGTGACTGCGATGGCTAGTCAAGAAGACGGACTTTCCGGCTTTGAAGAACATTTTTAACAAGACGCGAAGCGTGTTTCGAATCATTATCGTGTTGAAACACCCAACCACGCGGTAAATTTTTCATTGCAAATGGGAGTATATGATTTTGTAGTATGCCCATGTACATTGCAGCGCCCATATTGCCATGAATTTCCACCAGCGGACCAACGCCATCAACAGAAAAGGCGCCCCAAACTTTAATATTTCCGCCACCGGGTTTTACGATAGGAATTTAGTACCTTACATTATATCTAGTACCTGCTGGACGTCTTACGTACTTCCGACCACCACTTCCGAATAACTGAAATTTCGATTTATCGGAAAAAAGTACTTTTCACCAATCCGATATCGTCCAGCGCTGATATTTTTTCGCAAAGTCTAATCAGGCCTTCTTATTCTTTTTGCTAATCAATGGTTTTTTTATATCAACACGTCCAATCAATCCCGCAATTTTGAGACGTCGAGATACTGTACTCTGTCTAACATCAGCTAGTTTTCCACTTCGCAATTCCCGGGAAACATCTGCAGCACTTTTTCGTGGATCTACAATGCACTTCCTTTTTATAATTTTGTCGACCGTTCCGATTTTTGTCACACAGTGAGTTTATTAATTTATATTTAGTAATAATACGATTAACGGTACTTTTGCCAATAGATAGTTTCCGCAACATTACGAGAACTTTTTCCTTCTGACGAAAGTTTTAACACGATTTCACGAAGCTGAATATTCGTGTGTTTCGGCAGTGGCGTCGCTAGAGTGGGTGTCACCCGGGGCGAATTACAAGGTGTCACCCCCCTAAGATGGATAGATATAAATTTTTTATTAAAGAAATTTTGACAAGCAAGAAACACTAAATGCATGTATTAAAATAGGATTTTTATTATCATGTCAGGATTAATACATTTATCAATTACAATTCAATACCATTGAAAGCCGTGAATTTGTGATTAAATGATTAAATTATTTGTGGTTTAAAGTTAAAATCACCACCATGGTGATGATTAACATCAATTTCGAATCGAATTAAAATTTCCCCTTTCTTGCCTTAATAGAAGCAAAATCATTGATGACTTGGTCGAAGTCGATTTTCTTTGTTACTTCGTGCTCTATAGTTAACATTGCCAAATTGCTCAGACGAGTGTTTGTCATTGTAGACCGTAAGTAATTTTTTATGAGCTTCAATTTACTAAAGCTTCTTTCACAAGATGCCACGGACACGCAGATCGTTAGAAATAATTTTAATGCTACCGTTAGATTCGGAAGTGATTCTATGAAGTCCCATTCCACGATGAACTTCAAAACATCTAGAGCAGCCCAATCTTCAGCTTCTGAAAAGTCAATATTGGCAGCTTTTAAATGCCTTCTCAATCTCGGTATTTCTAGAAGGAGATCAGTTCCAGAAACTTCGTCATAAAAACAAGTCAGCTTCTGTACAGTGAATTTTAACTCTTCTCCAGTTGTTAACAGTAAAGTCTTAATTTTTACAGCTTCAAACATTGCAGCTACATCCTGGATGGCTTTTGATCGGGTCTGAATTTCTGTATGGAATCGATCGAGACATTGTAACATGTCTTTTTGATTCTCAGTTTGCAAAGTAAGTCCTTCATCTCTGAATTCTTCACCAGCCATTCTCTTTTTCCGCCGAATTCTTCGCTCCGTTTGTATCTCATGATCTTTCGCTTTTTCCAAAGCACGATCGATTGCTTTTTTCACGACATGGCTCCGCTCTTCGTGAATGTAAAGACGAAGTGTTTCTATTTTTACTAATAACTCATCGAGAGTTAAACTTTTCAATTGCAATGACAACTGTGTGCAATTCACTTCTTTGAGGATATCATTCCAAAAATAGAGATAGCAGAGGAAGGTGAAATTGCATACGGCGGGCAAAAGATTTTGTGCAGCACCTCTAGTATCACAATTTTCTTGTCGATCACACAACTCTTCAATCGCTCTCACAACCTCGTCGAAATGTTCTGCAATCACTTTGACTGCAGCATAATGAGCACTCCAACGTGTTGTTGACAGTCTTTTAACTGAAGCACCACTGTATTTGATCAAAACTTGCCACCGACTTGTGGATGCAGAGAAGAATGTAAAAACTGCTTCTAATGCTCCGAAAAAAGTGACGCAAGATGCGTTTTCTGCAAAAGAATGTTGACCGCACAAATTCAGAGAGTGATCAATACATCCAAAAAAAACAGCTTTTCTGTTTTTTGATTTGATAATAGCTTGGACCCCGCCGTGTACACCACTCATAGTAGCTGCGTTATCGTAGCCTTGAGAGCGACACAACATAATGTCTAAGCCATCACTCTCAAGCTTTTGAAGAATCTCATCACTGAGATCGGCAGCTTTTTTTCCTTTCAAAGGGAAGAATCCCAAAAATACCTCTCTAACTTCCACTTTTCTGTTATCAATTTTCACAAAACGGATTACTTGAGACATTTGATCTGTATGTGAAATGTCTGGTGTACTGTCAAACATCATACCAAAATATCTAGCCGATTTGATTTCCTCGATAAGCGTGCATTTCACGTGGTTTGAAAGAACACTGATGAATTCATTTTGTATTTCTGGCGACAAATATGACACTTTTGGAGATGGACTGTGTTCCAGGCTCAAGAGGTGTTCTTTTAAAACTGCATCATATTTTGATAGCAGCTGAACCAGTTCAAGGAAGTTGCCTTTGTTCGTGGAAGTATCACCTTCTTCATGACCGCGAAATGCCAGGTTTTGTTTAGCTAAAAATAGCGTAATTTCTAATAATCTAGCCAAAAGAGCTCTCCATTTCCTTTTTTCAGAATTCATCGCTTGAAGGGTGGCATGGTCAATCGTTTTATGGAGCCTCAATCTCGTTTCCAAAGTCTTCCATTTTTCTAGATTTTCTAAATGCTCGTTTGCAACTTCGTGTTCCATCACTTTAGGGTTTAGCTTCCACCATTTTTGAAACCCGGTTACGAATGTCATCGCATCTGTGCTACTTGTAGCAAACATGCGACAACAAAAACAATATAATTTGTTAGTGCGAGGGGAGTAAGCCATCCATGACCGTAAAATCTTTTCACCATCAGGCATCTGCTTATAAAACCATTCTTTTGAAAGGTTTCGAATACAACCTTTTGTCTTTGGACCTTGTCTAACTATGGTGCCAAAAGGTCCATCTTTATTTTGAAAATAATTACTTCCTTTTTTGATCATTTCAATACGAAGACTATCTGGGACAGGTATGTTCCAGTCCGAAACGTCACTCATTACTTTCATGTTAACTGCCGTGTTTAATGGATCGTCTTTAGGTGAAATAGCATTGTTCATGCTCGTTTCCATGGACTTGTCTTCTTCACACTCCGTCATTTTGTCATCTTCTTGTTCATCATTTTCTTTTTTTTTACCTTCTTCTTCATCGTTTTCTTCTTTTTTTTCATCTTCTTCTTTTTCATCGCCTTCTTTTTCTTCTTCTTCCGTATCCTGCGAAGATGTGTTACCCTCATCGGAAACATTATTTGGGTCATCAGCATCACATGCAAACTCACGATCAGCATCTTCTGATGAAGTCTTGGTATCGTCAATTTTTGTTACATATTTTAGTAACGATCCAGAAATACTTTGAAACTCATCTATTTTTGCTCGTTTTGCTTTTCTTTGCTGAAACCCACTCTTTCTCTTCGATGAATGAACTCCTCGCGGCATGTTAGATTTTTTGAAGTATCTTGAGAAAAATGGAATGGAAAAATGGTAGGGAATAGATTTCACGAACGTTATTATTGCGCAGCAGCTGTAGGTTTGTATTAATGTCAGTGATTAAAAATAAAACTTTTTCAATGTTTTGAATGTTTAATTCCTTGAACACAACTTAAAAAATTTCAACACGTATTCACTATTACGAAATTTTCGGAAGTTTAAGAAGTTTCTATAATATCTTCCTGCCTACCGATAGCTATTTTTTTTGCTCACGAATTCAGTCGATAGAATCAATTTTTCAAATTACATAAGAAAATAAACTAAATCACAATCCTCAGGCAGTCAGGCTTAAATAATTATGCAGACCTCGGAATGACAAATTGGAACGAAATTAAGAGTTAATATATAGAACAACTTTTCTAATCATGGAAACTTGCAATCTTGTATAACTTAGGAATCAGAAGAAGCAGAGTAATCATAAAAGCCAATATCGTTTATACACTACTTATTTAAAATTTGAAAACAGTAGTTCACTTTCTTTATACACTTACCTTTTTTGTTTTTTATCACTTCGCCTTTGTGTCACCAAAAGTCGTTGACATTGATTATTTACATTGATGAAAGTAAATAAATTGGTAATTGGCAATTACTCAATCCATTCCCTCAAAATTCAAAATGTTAGCACTGAATATTGACAACTCATTCGATAGCTCGAACGAAATAATTCGTTCGTCTCTCACTAGTTGACCAACAAACAGTAGTAAAACGCGCGCCACAGAAATTTCGGGGGATTCTCGGATTCTCGACTGCTTTTCGTTATGAGCACGCTGTACTCAGTATTCAGTAAACAATGTAACTTAATGTAAGAACAGGGAAAACCCAACAAAACAAAATTAATTGCTTTCAATTCAGAGTTATGTTTATTGCATTTTGTGTTACAATAAATGATCACATTGGATCAAAATAATGGGCATAACGTTATCGAAAAGCATTATTTGCATATTTCCACTCGTTATTTTTACTAGGTTCGGAGCACTGATAGGCATGTACGATTCGAAACAATAACTGATAATGCTATTAAATGATAATTAATTTCGTTTTAATTTTTAAGAAATATTAAAAATTAGCATATAATTATTGAATGGTTTTCGTTTCATTAAAAAAAAAAGTTATAGAAGGTGGAGTTGAACTCACTACCTTCGCCGTGTGAGTCTAGTTCTACCCCAATCTGCTACGAATGTATAGAAAGTATATTCATGAAAAATGGTTAATGCTTATCAAGGTTGCTTGAGTGAGAACGAATTTTGGTAATTATGCAGTTTGACCACTTTTCCGAAAATCGATGCAAGAATTTTTTTTTTAGCATGAACTGCTTCGATTAGTCACCATTAATGAAATTTCGTCGGGGGAGGCTAGCATTTCCCATAAAAACCATAAGTTATGGGATTTTGAAGTTATTGGAAAAATGTGATTAAATAGGGTATATTCGAATATTTAGAAGCTCACATCAGGACAAGTGGACACACACACACACACACACACACACACACACACACACACAATTCTACGAATTCATTATCAGTAGAGGCGAAATTCTTCAGTCTTCAAAATTATTTGCGAGGGTGGTGAGATAAGATGGAATAGTAGGGTGTGTGAAACAGTAGGGTGTGTGCTGAACATCTTGGGATGTGTGCGTGAAATAGTAGGGTGTATGCTGAACATCTTGGGATGTGTGCGTGAAATAATAGGATGCGTGAAATAGTAGGGTGTGTGCTGAACATCTTGAGATGTGTGCGTGAAATAGTAGGGGTGAAATAGTAGGGTGTGTGCTGAACATCTTGGGATGGTGCGTGAAATAGTAGGGTGCGTGCTGAACATCTTGGGATGTGTGCGTGAAATAATAGGGTGCGTGAAATAGTAGGGTGTGTGCTAAACATCTTGGGATGTATGCGTGAAATCATAGGGTGCGTGAAATAGTAGGGTGTGTGCTGAACATCTTGGGATGTGTGCGTGAAATAATAGGGTGCGTGAAATAGTAGGGTGTGTGCTAAACATCTTGGGATGTGTGCGTGAAATCATAAGGTGCGTGAAATAGTAGCGTGTGTGCTGAACATCTTGGGATGTGTGCGTGAAATAGTAGGGTGTGTGCTGAACATCTTGGGATGTGTGCGTGAAATAATAGGGTGCGTGAAATAGTAGGGTGTGTGCTGAACATCTTGGGATGTGTGCGTGAAATAGTAGGGTGCGTGAAATAGTAGGGTGTGTTGAAAATCTTGGGATGTGTGCGTGAAATAGTAGGGTGCGTGAAATAGTACGGTGTATGCTGTGTCTCACCACCCTCGCAAATAATTTTGAAGACTAAAGAATTTCGCCTCTACTGATAATGAATTCGTAGAATTGTGTGTGTGTGTGTGTGTGTGTGTGTGTGTGTGTGTGTGTCCACTTGTCCTGATGTGAGCTTCTAAATATTCGAATATACCCTATTTCATCACATTTTTCCAATAACTTCAAAACCCCATAACTTTTGCTTTTTGCGAAAACAAACAAATCTCTCTCTCTCTCTCTAACTCTCTGTGTGTGTGTGTGTGTGTGTGTGTTCCATGACGTAAGCATTGAAATATTCGGAAATGCCGTATTTTATCACGTATTTCTGGTAACTTCAAAAACCCATAACTTATGGTTTTTATGGGAAATGTCAGCCTCCCCCGTAAGAATATTATTAGTAGTTACCAATAGAAGCAATGCATGCGGAAAAAAAAAATATTCCATCGATTTTCGGAAAAGTGGTCAAACTGCATAATTACCCGAATTTTTACGAGTAGAAAACTATGATTTGAAATTTTTCTTGAAAGTTAACAACAATATAATCCTTGGTTCGAGAACATATATCTGTATATCGAAAGATTAGTTAGAATTGCGCGCCAACCGAATACTTTCATGGCGTGACCCGACGTTATTGCTTCATTTAAATGTCGACTGCACTGAGAATTAATATGTAGTGAAAAAAATTTATTTTTTTCCAAAAAATCACCTAAATAATTTTTTCACCTTTGTGCCCCGGGTGTCACCCTCTCGAGGGTGACACCCGGGGCGGACCGCCCCCACCGCACCCCTCTAGCGACGCCACTGTGTTTCGGCATTGTGGCAGAAAGGAGACTGATTTTCCATTGTAGGACATGTTTTGAAACTAATGAGGAAAAAAATGTAAACAAACCATGCGTACGAAGCCGCGGCGATATAGTGGCCCGATACTTTTGCACACCGATCAAAGTCGAATCTAGGAAAATTAATCCAAGGAAAATTCGTCCCGAAAAATTCGCCTCCGTAAAATTCATCTCCGGAAAATTCGCCCATCGGAAAATTCACCCGCGGAAAATTCACACACGGAAACTTCGCCCGACGGAAAATTCACCCGCTGATAATTCACGCACGGAAAATTCGCCCCCAGGAAAATTCGTCCCCGAAAAACTTGCTCTTGCTTGCTTGTTTCGTAGCCACTGATACATGCTCCGGCACATGTAGGGAAAATATATATATCACAAATTATAAATCTAAAATTTATTTTATTTTCTTATCTTGAATTTGTAGCATGTCGGGATGTGTGCGTGGAATCGTTGGACGTGTAGAAATAGTAGGGTGGGTTTGTAGCACATGTGGAAATAGTAGGGTGGGTTCGAGTCATCTTTGGGTTGATGTTTGAATAGTTGGGCATGTGGAAATAGTAGGGTGGGTTCGGATCATCTTTGGGTTGTTGTTTGAATAGTTGGACATGTGGAAACAGTAGGGTGGGTTCGGGTCATCTTTGGGTTGTTGTGTGAATAGTTGGGCATGTGGGAATAGTAGGGTGGGTTCGGGTCGTCTTTAGGTTGTTGTTTGAATAGTTGGACATGTGGGAATAGTAGGGTGGGTTCGGGTCATCTTTGGGTTATTGTTTGAATAGTTGGGCATGTGGAAATAGTAGGGTGGGTTCAGGTCATCTTTGGGTCGTTGTTTGAATAGTTGGACATGTGGAAATAGTACGGTGGGTTCGGGTCATCTTTGGGTTGTTGTTTGAATAGTTGGGCATGTGAAAATAGTAGAGTGGGTTTGGGTCATCTTTGGGTTGTTGTTTGAATAGTTGGACATGTGGAAATAGTAAGGTGGGTTCGAGTCATCTTTGGGTTGTTGTTTGAATAGTTGGGCATATGGAAATAGTAGGGTGGGTTTGGGTCATCTTTGGGTTGTTGTTTGAATAGTTGGGCATGTGAAAATAGTAGGGTGGGTTTGGGTCATCTTTGGGTTGTTGTTTGAATAGTTGGACATGTGGAAATAGTAGGGTGGGTTCGGGTTATCTTTGGGTTGTTGTTTGAACAGTTGGACATGTGGAAATAGTAGGGTGGGTTTGGGTCATCTTTGAGTTGTTGTTTGAATATCTGGACACATGTGGAAATAGTAGGGTGGGCTTGGGTCATCTTTGGGTTGTTGTTTGAATAGTTGGACATGTGGAAATAATAGGGTGGGTTCGGGTAATCTTTGGGTTGTTGTTTGAATAGTTGGGCATGTGGAAATAGTAGGGTGGGCTCGGGTCATCTTTGGGTTGTTGTTTGAATAGTTGGACTTGTGGAAATAGTAGGGTGGGTTCGAGTCATCTTTGGGATGTTGTTTCAATAGTTGGGCATGTCGAAATAGTAGGGTGGGTTCGGGTCATCTTTGGGTCGTTGTTTGAATAGTTGGACATGTGGAAATAGTACGGTGGGTTCGGGTCATCTTTGGGTTGTTGTTTGAATAGTTGGGCATGTGAAAATAGTAGAGTGGGTTTGGGTCATCTTTGGGTTGTTGTTTGAATAGTTGGACATGTGGAAATAGAGTGGGTTCGAGTCATCTTTGGGTTGTTGTTTGAATAGTTGGGCATATGGAAATAGTAGGGTGGGTTCGGGTCATCTTTGGGTTGTTGTTTGAATAGTTGGACATGTGGAAATAGTAGGGTAAATTTGGGTCATCTTTGGGTTGTTGTTTGAATAGTTGGACATGTGGAAATAGTAGGGTGGGTTCGGGTAATCTTTGGGTTGTTGTTTGAACAGTTGGACATGTGGAAATAGTGGGGTGGGTTTGGGTCATCTTTGAGTTGTTGTTTGAATAGTTGGACATGTGGAAATAGTAGGGTGGGTTCGGGTCATATTTGAGTTGTTGTTTGAATAGTTGGGCATGTGGAAATAGTAGGGTGGGTTCGGGTCATCTTTGGGTTGTTGTTTGAATAGCTGGGCATGTGGAAATAGCAGGGTGGGTTCGGGTCATCTTTGGGTTGTTGTTTGAATAGTTGGACATGTGGAAATAGTAGGGTGGGTTCGGGTCATCTTTGGGTTGTTGTTTCAATAGTTGGGCATGCAGAAATAGTAGGGTGGCGCCTGCATCGGTGGTGTATCGCATTTCCAATGCGATACAGAGTACATTAGGAAAAAAAGCTGTGAGTATACACTCGAGAGTAAAAGCATTCAAGATAAGAAAATGAAATATATTTTAGAATTATAATTTGTGGTATATATCTTTTCCCTACACGTGCCGGAGCGTGTTTCACTGGCTTATTTATTATTATTATTAATATGAAACATTAAATCAACAAGAGCAAGTTTTCCTCGGGTGAATTTTCCGCGGGCGAATTTTCCGTGTGTGAATTTTCTGCGGGTGAATTTTCCGTCGGGTGAATTTTCCGGTGGGCGAATTTTCCGGAGACGATTTTTCCGGGGGCGAATTTTCCAGGGCGAATTTTCATTGGATCAATTTTCCTGTTACCATCAAAGTCATTCCATGTAGTACACGAAAAATACGCCATAATTAAATACAATATGCGACGTTGTTACCTTCATTCTAACTCTCTTGAATATTTTGAACAATGAACGAGTGGAGAAATAAAATGTTTTATCAATTAACTGGAAAAAATAGGGTGGCCAGAAACTTTCACACGCCACTGTATTAGGGTGGTCTTTAATTAGGGTGTTCTTGACTTAGTACTTACGTACCCTTTAGCAGGGCCGAATTTGAACACGTGTAGGCCCTGGGGCAACGAAGAAGTGGAGGCCCCTAATTATTTTAAAAATGAGTTAAACAACTTTTTCCTTTCAATTATTTCAATAATTTATTACGGAACAGATAAAATTATTTTAACAAATACGTAGACATAATATAATACAAGAAATAAACCAAATTAAATTACAGCGTTAACGAATGGAACCTTGCGAGCTTTTTTCGACGAAAAATCATTGATGATTTCAGTGAAATCCAGCTCTCGGAGTAAATCACTTTCAATACTAAGTAGCGATAACTTGGATAGGCGACTTTGTCTCATCGTCGTTCGTAGTCTATTTTTTATTATTTTCATTTTTGAAAATGAGCGCTCGCCAGTGCAGTTCGACACCATCAAAACCAAGTACATTCTCAATGTGATTTCAATGTTTGGGAATGTAGCTCTGAAATTTTGATTTTCAAGGATTTGATAGTAGAACAGTTCCCTGGATTGGTCGTTTGAATAGTTTTTTTTGTATAATTCGATCAACGATACAAATTGAACCAACTCATTTCCAAGACTAGGTTCCAAATCGTCTTTGTAAACTTTTACCAGTTCTTCTGCTGCAGCATACAAATTTTCTGCGTCCATCTCCTCTAAGTGATTAAGAAATCCAAATCTCGCACGTACAGCATCGTATGCGTGTAATCTTTCAGTAAGAGAAACACATAGTTGATCGATCACTGGGATAAAACCTAACACTCTGAATTTCTCCTTTGGCGACAGATTCGCTTCTTGCGCTTTCAGATAATCGAGCGGATTCAACCTTACATTTCTTGTACGGATACGGGTGCGCGATTGTACGTACTGGTCAGTATTCGATAATGCTTTAGCTGCTTCTTCGTATTTATCAAAATCATCTCTTTTGGATTCAACAAATAATTTTAATGATTCCAATGCCCGCATTGCAGATTCAAGAATCATTTTTGGGTCCTGCAACATCTTGTTTGTAGCATTAAATCGCTCCAAAATGTCGTTCCAAAAGATAGCAAATAGAGCGGTTTCAAGACTACTTATCTTTTCCAAAAGATGCGTTGCTTCATTCCTCACAATATCCTTTTGCTCTTTATCAGAAGATATGCTGGTTAGAGCTTCTTTGATTTCGGAATAACCGTCGACGAGTGCTTTCGTAGCTTCAGCTCGACAAGACCAGCGAGTATCGCTAAGCTTTTTTAACACGTAGAATTGTCTGTTTTTTTTTCTCTGATAATTTTTCGGTCAGAATTCGATGTCGCACTGTACTGGCTGTGAAAAACGTATATAAATTCTGAACGAAATCAAAGAATTGAACAGCCGAAGCACAAGAGTTAGCAGCTGCCTTTCCAACTAAGTTAAGAGAATGACCACAGCATGGTACAAACATCGATAAACGATTTTTTTCCAAAATCAGAGCTTGCATCCCTTTGTATTTGCCACTCATATTTGCAGCATTGTCGTATGATTGGCCACGACAATCGAGAATGTCAATTTGATGGTCACCTAAAAATTTTAGCAAGGCGTTTGCTGTGGCTTCGCCAGTATGGCCGCAGTTTGGTATAAAGGTCAGAAATCTTTCTTTTGGCAGCGATTCTTCAATATATCGAACAACTATAGTCAGTTGATCGATATGAGATTCATCGGGCGTGGAGTCCACTGACACCGAATAATACTTAGATTTTTTAATTCTTGATATTATCTCATCGAGGACTTTATCACCCATGGAACTGATCAGTTCTTCACAAATCGTAGATGAAAGGTAACTGACATGACCACTCCCTTTGTTTGCATGCGTTTTCAAATGGGTTCCGAGAAGTGGTTCATACTCGGCTAGCAATTCCAAAATACCGAGGAAATTTCCATTTCTCGGTGAATCAATAATTTCATCATCACCTCGGAAAGCTAATCCGCGTTCAGCAATGAATTTAATAGTACTGACGATAATTCTAAGTATTTTCCGCCAATATTGGATTTGATATGCCTCTTGTATCGCTAGCTCCTGATCGATGCGTCCCGTGACTTTACTCCGTTGCACTAAACTCATAACCGATTCTAAATGCGTTTTTGAAATCTCATGCTCGGATAGACGATCAGATGCATGTTTCCAGTCACAAAAACCTGCTCCACTTAATTGCGTGTTTTGAGTGGACATTAATTTACACGCATAACAATATATTCTACCCGTAGTTGGAGAAAAACAAAGCCAAAATCGGTTGACGGTCTCTTGATTTTGATTCCTGCGTGTGAACATATTTTTTGAACATTTCCTAACAAAGTTTGAACGATCTCGCGCCTGATCTTGTAGGACTGAATTCTGCAAAGACACTTCATCACAATTTTGAAGTTTCGTGGAACCTTTATCCACCCAATATTTAATCATTTCCTCTGTAATATCATGAGGCCAAAGACCAATGTCATTTTTGAAACCACAAAATTCTACTTGGTCTGGATTCTGATTATAAGTTTTCAAAGATTCTGTGGTGTTGCCTGAAGCATCAGCTGGTTCATCCTGAATATTATATACCAAATCTTTATCTACTGTTGAATCTCCGATTGTACTTTTGGGATCCTGCGGAACTTCTTGTTTGGTTGACGAAATAAAATAATTCGTCAGTTTAGGTGTTTTAGCTAAAGTTTCTTCTGTTTTCTTTTCACGTTCCGCTTGCAATTTTCTCTTCTGGGAACCACTCGCAAAGACTCGAGGAGTTTTATGACGATCACCCATGATTCCACTATGAAAGAAAGATTAAAAACACATGCAAGTGAAAAAGAAAAACTCTTAACCAGTAAGCAATCAGTCATGGAATTGATAATCGAGCAGCAACTAAAAGTTAGCAAAGTAAGGTAAATGAGGATGGTATCGGATCGTGAGGACACAAAAAGAGGTTGTGAGTTCACATAGAAAAAAAAGAGCAGATAAGCTATTTGAAAACGCATATTCAGTTATGTGCATGCACTCAAGCAATAGAAAACACAAAAACTGCAAAATAAATGAAAAAAATTATTTCAAATTCGAATTAACGTACATTAATTCGTAAGAGTGCCACTTCCGTTAAGGTTTCATGCAAGCCTTATCGAAACAGTTATAACAAGAGTTAAATTGTTTGAGCTGATCGTGAGCTGTAATAATGAATCCTATTAATTCAACTATCGAAGCTTGACATTTCATTATTATATTCCTATAAATTATAAAATAAACTGATTTTTGGAAAATTTAAAAAAACGTACGTTAATTCATCAATTATTCCCTCTCCATAACCTCTTTTCATGTTTCTATTTTATTTATATTTTGAGTAAATATATCACATTTTCTCGATTGCCCAATTAAATGTTAAATTCAATTTATATTATTAATCACAATATGAATATAAGAATACTTACGTGTGTCCATACAAATTCAGGAAAACGTAATTTACGATTTACATTTCTTGCAGAATGTTCTTAGACGACCTTAGATTCTTAGACTCACTCAAGCAGACAATGCAACGTGAACTCAGATTTCGGGGATTCCCTGTTACAAGTGCGCCACTCAGCGGACACTTGTCAACAATCGACCGTACAGGCAAAGTTGGGGGAAAATGGGTACAGACAAGCAAAGACGTGCAAAATGTTTGTAGAATTGGCAGAAACTTACTCAACCGAATTTGCAACCTTTGTTCTATTATGGATGTGCATAGGGCTCTTATAATAATTTGTTGCAATCGTGTTGATAAGTTGAAATATTATTTTCATCCGCTTATGATTTTTGAATTTTATTGTGTATATCGCTTGCGTCGTTCGAAGAATATACAACAGAAAATCGTTCATTGAATTAGAAAAAAAATGTTTAAAGGAAATTTTGAAATTCAATTGTATCTTGTTTTCAATTATTTAAATAATTATACAACTTGAATGAAAAATTCAAAACAAATATTGCGAAATAAAAAGCAAAAATAGAAAAAAGAGACAACACGAAAAACTCAAAAAAAGAGGAAACTCAATACATAAAGAAGAAAATAAGCACAAATAATTCAAGTGATAGAACCATTCCTCCTTTATGATTCGATTATCAAAAATCAATGTTAATTAACAAATTTACTGCAAAATAAATAGTTTGCATATCACAAATATCACGGAGAACGTATATAATTACAACGAAAATAAACAGATAAAAATGTATGGAACCACAAAATTGAATTCATTCATGCCACATAAAAAAATGTTACAAGTTAACAACAATGTAATCGGATTGAGTTGATGTCAGAAAATGTCTCCGCTTCTCTTCGATATTTTTTTATTCAATCGTTTGGGATCTCGGAGACGTTCCTGACATCAAGGTATTTCGATACAATGTTTCCAAAATTTTTCCATTTTTCGATGTGAATAATAAATTTATGTCTTTAGTGTATAATAGAGTAATGAATTTTACTTTGTGATTATGACCCGCATATACATATACACATGATTTATCGTATAGAAAACTAATATTAATCATTTATTTTGACAAGAATACGGAACGCGCGTTAAAATTTTTCTGATAAAATATGATACGAGAAACCGGGAAACTGCCGTTTCGTTGTCAGAATTTGAGCTTTTTTATTTTTTTTTCTTAATAATAATTTTTAATATCAATCGGTATTCGGAAGGAAATTTAACTTATAGAAAATTTCTATTGTGGGGGCCCCTCTCTTGTGGAGGCCCCAGGGCTGCAGCCCCGGTTGCCCCCCCTTAAATCCGGCCCTGCCCTTTAGAACGATTCGAAATAAATAAATAAAAATGTGTGCCGGAGGATTTGTCTCAATATCAAGAGACGTGGTAGCGGCTCGACGCCAAATATTAAAAAGAAAAAAAAATTCTAAGAAAATTTTCGTCAAGCGCTACCGCACTCTTATATACTGTAATATGAGGTTTTTTCGAATTTTCTAAATTTTAAAAGTCTTCCCACGCAGCAACGGGTGGAGTGAATGAAACTAAGAGGGGTTTAGCAATGCAAGTGATTTTTTTACTATCAAGTCGTTTTTGTTAGAAGTCGTTCGGCCTACGGATTCTGGAGATAACGCAACATTACGTAATATAATACGCTACTTTGGGAATTTTCATTTTAGGATGTTATTTCTCAGAAACAGAAGGACGTAAGTTAGGTAGGTTT